>JAUMHL010000004.1:8668164-8680879 GCA_032362345.1 Sandelia bainsii
ACAGACCTCTCTCATCTTTTTAAGTGGGACAACTTGCACAATCGGTGGCTGCCAAATACTTTTTTGCCCCACTGTAAGTGAGACTACTGTAACAAATAAAAGATAACAGCCCATTCTCATTCCCAGGTCATCAGATAATTATGCTTTTTCAAGTGCTTTGACGTTTTCTTTACCCTAAGCAATGATGTAGTATAATAAGCCATAAGATCGCATGTGGAGGATGGGGCGGATGGGTCGGTCAGCAACACACAAGGACTTTACCACAGGAAACAGAATCTGAGTCTAGTGTGAAATATTATGTATAGTAAGAAAGACTATCCCAAGGAGTACTTATTTCGAGAACTCCGAATTGAGAATGGCCTTCATTGTCATTATGCACAGACCATTGGGTTCATTATTCACTGAAAAAAATTTTTTTTTTCACTGTATTTTATCTTTTCACTTAACCTAATCCTGAATGTTTTGTGCCTAACCCAGTTGTCTTTGTGTCTAAACTTAACCAAACTGTGATGTTTTCTAGTGGTGTGCGATACCCCAAGCTTTGGTATCGACCTGATACCAAGTAAATACAGGGCCAGTATCGCCGATACCGATCCGATACTATTACCTTATAAGGGCAGCCTGCCGGAAAATGCACTCCCATCGCATAAAAGTAATTATTTCTGTAGAAGTGCATTTCATGCCTGCCACAAAATGCACCCCCCTAAAAATACTGTTTGTGTTTGTCCAAGAATTGAATAATTTTGAGAGTGAAGTTGTAGAACTGATGCTGGTTAGATGTGACACTTTCCTAGTGGGAGATCGGACGGGGTGCATTTTCCGGCAGGGGTGCTCTGTCCCTGTAAAACGGGTTCTCTCTGAGGGATTTCCTTCCTCTTCTCTCTGTTTATTTTGTAGCTCGCTGTTCTCTTGTTAATGCTTTTTTCAACCCTGTCATCTACATATTACGTTCGCATACAACTAAACTGTAATCCCGATCACGTTTTTGAACAGGATGTAATTGTTATGTTGTACTTAAACGTATTTTTGTGAATGAATGACGCGCTACTATTATTAACGCGAAGCGGTGCTGTTTACCGTGCATGACGGAGATGCAGGAGATCCGAGTCCCACACCAAAGTCCCCCCGTCTATCACCGTAAAATACAGTAGATTACACGACACTCCTCTTTCTCTGTGCCATAATTCACTACAGCCTGCAGGCGTCTGCTCAGCACCGCTGAGTCATGTTGATGTGAGAGGAGCGGTATTTGTACCGGGAAGTTCACTTTCTGATGGAACAGTCGCACTGAAAGTAGAGAAGAGAAAGTATCGATACCATCGTGCTAGTATTGATCCGATAACGATACCATATTGGTATCGATACTATTGATACTTTGGATCGATCCGCCCACCACTAATGTTTTCACAATTGTAACCAAGCATTTATTGTTGTCATTATGACAGGTAAAACACATAGCCACCATTGCTATGGCATCAAAAAGTGATGCCAAAGTGGTACCTTTAGCATTAGAATGAGACACCAAAGCAATGTACAAAACATCATAATCTGACTCTGAAAGCTAATATGTAGCTAATACATAACACAAGAAGTACAACAACTGAAGAGTCATAAATGTTTTATCTGTATAACTCCAATTGTACAGAACTGGTTACTAAACTTACCTCCAAAGGCTCATTTGCCCTCCTTCTCTCTAGTGAATACATAACCCATAACTGGATCAGAAACCTTTTCAGTGCAACAGTCTTATGAATTCAGCACTAAAGACACAAGAGTAGTTTATTGAAATGACTTGTGACCACTGAAGCCTGAGGCTAGAGTTCATATGCAGAACACTGGCTGTGTACTTGGTTGTAGTGAAACACTACCCAGTGAAAGCTGTCAACACTACTACCTTTTGCCACATCATACTTACATTTTTCTGTAGTTGCTGTTGTTCTGCAGCCCACATAAAAATATAGGGCATAATTGGACACTCAGGGCATGGTATCTCAAAACAACTGCATAGATAAAATATCTCCTGCATAAAGCTGTGGCAATCAAGTTATAGTTGAATAGAAAATTGCAAAATATTTTTCTGCCCA
Organism: Sandelia bainsii; assembly: GCA_032362345.1. NCBI lineage: Eukaryota > Metazoa > Chordata > Actinopteri > Anabantiformes > Anabantidae > Sandelia > Sandelia bainsii. The sequence continues at coordinate 8,670,249 of JAUMHL010000004.1, forward strand.
ATTGTAGGCATTTATATACAGTTTAAGAAAGTATCATATATTTTATTTTAGAAAGCCTATCCACCTATTCCCAAAGAAAAAAAGCATTCAATTATGATGTTTAATGTATTGTTTCTTAATTAACATAAGGAAACAGATTTAGTAGTTTCCATATTTCCCCTAGCTAGATTTTACACTTCTCTACTGTTTGTTGTTAGATACATAAGCTTAGGGAATGTTGTTTTACTGAACATCCACACACATTTATTGTCAATCTAGAACAATATGTTCTGTTTCCCCCAAATCAGCCTATGCAGAACAAGTTGTAACAACTGTATATGACTGTATTTTTGTATTTATCAGTGAATCTATATAGTTTATGAAAGTTTATGAAAAAACAACTTAACAGTAACACCACCCATTAATGTCTTTCCACTGCAGTAATTTAATATTATCCATAAAGAGACCGACATATGCACCACTAACAACAAATTGAGCACTCCATTTGATTACTTTAATGTGCATATGCACACACACACAACTGATGAGAAACAATGTTCTCTCATTCACACACAACTTTTACACACAATATATATTACATGTATATAACATGTACTGTGTGTAGCAGATTACTTTGCACACACTCTTTACTGATTCTGAGGTGAAACAGTACTTTGAATACCGTTCAGCTGTAAACACATAAGCTCTGCATGAGCTGATTAGTTCTGGCAGTGTGCCAGTGAGGTGTCCTGTAATAATGTGCTACAATGTATTACTTACAGTAAGGTGCACACAAATAATTTTTAAAGTCACAAAGGTGATGATCTGGCCTGACCCGTAGCAATAACCACAAACTATTTATGTTAAGACCTCTTTTATGCCACGCTAACTTGCAATAGAGATAAAAAAGGGCAGATTCAGGACTTAATGTGAGATCATTATTCTTGTGCAGCAGTGTAAGTCAAGTGTGTGTAAGTAACTTTGCTAAACCCCGAGGGAGATTGAGTATGGCAGCGTCAGAGAATGGGGGCTCGTCCCCTCAGCGCTTGTACTCTAACCAGGCATGAGACATTGGCCCTGACTTCTACCCACCCCTAGTCACGGTCACCACAAGTTAAGTGACCAATTCCAATGTATCACTTGGGGCCAAATAACCATTCACAGCACTGGAAACCTGAACATATGTGACATGCTCTTGAACAGATTCCAGGCATATGGTTTGCCATTTGAACAATAATCTTCGAAGGCAAGTTTGTGTGAGGTTATGGAAGTGAATTGATGTTTGCATTTTATGCATCTGTGTTTACTTGTAGGAATGAAAGATGAAGAAATTTGATGTGTAGAGAGCAAGGATGTTTTGTGTGTCAACAAACAAACATCACATGGAAACCAGAGCAATTGTCTGATGCCCTATTTTATGTATTCATTCCTGGGCAAAGAACTCCATTTATGACAAGAGAAATGGCAACTTATGATTTCAGCTAGATCCATGTCTGTGAATATCTCAAGAATGACACCATCACCAACAACAATGGCTCATCAGGAGAGTGGGTTATTTATGTTTGACAGATAGTAAGATATCAACCAAATTTGTAACAGAACTTACAGTATCAAGACATTCAGGCTTATTGTGTGCAAACCGGTTGATTTGCGAGACAAATTGTATTATTTTTGTAGTTTAAAAACATATTTCAAAGTATGAGAAAAGAGACAAATACAAAAAAAAGGCATAATTACCACTTCTCCAGGCAGTGTCTGTATCACCAGACAGGGTTAGTAATTAGATTCAGCTATGCACATGAGTAATTTTAGTTGGTCATCCAGATGGGAAAAAAGGAAACAGGGGGAAAAAAATAATACAGTGAAACTGCTGTAATCCAGGAACATGCCACACAGATAAACAGGTACAATCTTCCTCAGGAGGCGCCACATGGTTTTAACACCAGCTGCTACAGCTCCTATACACATTCCTATTTTCTAATTTCTTGGCACTAATTAAATCTCTGCGATCTGTAATGTTATTTTCAATTTTTATATTTTTCTTGTCCCATTTGAGTTTTGCCTGCCTGGGCTAGCTGAAAAAAAGATACTGGATGTAATATATTTGTTCTCCACAGGATAAAATTTTTGTGGTATTGAGGTGAAAATTCTATATCACCAGACCTCTCATGGAAATAATGCCATCCCAATAGAGGTAAGTCTGTGGACATTTCTGGGGATAGTGCCAGCTGGGGATGAAGCAGCAAATATGGAGACTGTTCCTGGAAAACTGGGGCATCTGGTTTCCCAGGCTAAAACTGCTTGCCTTGTTATTCAGACCTCTGACTTATCTTTTGAATTAGGAGCTCCAGTGGCAGCTGAGATAACCCTGAATTGGACAACTCCGACAAATGAAGATATCTACAGTGCACGAAGATTATTTATTCAGTGCACCTTAACTTTATGTATTCGATTAATAAGTTACAATACTTCACTCACAAATTTTAAGTCTAAGTCACTAATCATGTATTTTATAACCATAACCATATTTCTATCTCCTTGTGCTGTCTGTAGGAGAGGAGGCACTGACTATGTACCTGGCCAAAAACAAGCTGGACAGGAAGCTTGCCAATGCTACCCAGAATGTGGAAGCTCTTCATCAGCTGGCCTCCTCATACTTCATTGATCGTGACGGAACGATGAGGAAGCTACACGAGATCCAGATTTCTACCAATGCCATCAAGGTTTGTGAAAGTTGAAAGTGTACAAGCATATTCAAATGCACAAATTTTTTGTGCAATACCACAGTATAAAGAAATACAGTAATATATTGTCTGTACAAAACACAGATAGTAATATCACTGTAAAACTGTAATGAGCTATTTTTTTACTTGTATTGCTTCCACTGTTTCTAGTGAGGTAAAATAGTTATTAGAAAGATGTTGCCTATCAGAAAAATGCAAAAATAATGTAGCCCACACAAACCATCTGGTTTGACATCAAAATAAACACCTTACCTTCATATTTTCCAGAACCAGATGGTGTATCATACAAATAAATTAAACTGAAAAATGCAAGTCCAAAGAAAGTGCGTACCAATGAATTTACATTAGCATGTGTCGTAAAGTAGCATTATACAGATTAGTTTTAATACATAAGCCACACAATTATTTCCTGTATTCATACTCATCATGGCTTTAAACAAAAAAAAATACCAATACCAATATCCACAGTTTAGGCCATCAAATTTGTCAGCAGTGTGAGCACACTGCTTGCAACTGCTTCTCAACTGCAGTCAATTACTTATTTATTTCATTTATTGCTCAGTCACCCAGGGACAGTAAGGAGTGGGACTAGGGAAAGTAATTGCAAAATAAAAATAACATCAAGCAAAACAAACATACCACGATTTTGGAAAATCAGCCTCTAATTAGCCCAAGGATTCATTCTTGTTTCGTGTATGAAGAGGGAAGCAGCTTTAACATTTCTTGTTTTTCAAGATTTATTTATTTTTTAACTTTTATTAAAAAAATATACAGAGATAAAACTGACAATGTACACTAACGAAACACAAAATGGTTCCTTCTCAATGGATTGTTCTCTTTAAATTAATTGAATACAACAACAGGCCTTAATGTTCTACTTCCAGAGAAATTTGTCTGCTAATTAAACTGTGTAAACTTTGTTAATTATCACATTATTAAATTAAAATGTAAAAAGAAATATAATTATTTTTTTCTATATTTTTGTTCTCTTTTATCTGTATGTCCTCCATATATTCTATCAAATGCATGCTAAGATGAAAACATCTAATACTGCTATGTTACAAGAAAAGCAAGTTAGTAAAAAGAAGCATGGCCACAACAACTCCATATATTAGTGAATCAGACAGCAGCCTAAGTGTTATGATTCATGGTTGCAGTTAAGCTATATTTCAAGGTAAATTATATTTTAAGTTATATTTCAAGTAAATATGGCAAATTCAACCAGTCCAGACACAGACAGCCTTCAGACCCTTACATTTTAGAATCAGCCTAAAGGAGCTAGCAAAGCTAGACAGTGTGACTCTATCAAGACCAGATGGCACTGGTAATATGAAGCTATTTGACTGCTGAGCATCCTGTAAAACCATAAAAAAAGAACTGTTGAAAAAATGAGTGTGAAAAATGATTATATAGAAAAAAAAAGCGTGTGGGATAAAAAAAAATTCACAGCAGAGCGAGATTTCAAAATGCAGGAAGTTAACTGAGTTGTTTAGCAACGGACCTTATATGGGCCAAACGTGACGGAAAGGGGCAGACCAATAGAAGAACAGGTCAGTGGCCCTGTGTAGACTCTACGTCATGATTACATCGGATGAGCACAATTATTGTTAAACTAAAGGAGTGGACCAAGTTGATCATCAAAAATGCTTGCATTTGTAGTGCACACTTCAGGTGAGTTAAATATTGTCTTTGTTGTAGTTGGATATGTGTCTAAAAGTTTGTCCTTCCCATCTGACAATCATAAAATAACGTTAAAAAACAACTTTAGGTGATTTCTCTCATAATAATTTATTTATTTTAGCTTAATGTTATGTCCTAGAGAGTTACGAGTGAAATCATCAAACATAAAATTCCTCCTACACATATCACAAATGACAACATTTAACTGATATGACGTGTGCACTACAAACAAGAACATTTTTCGTGATCGCCTCAAAGCTGATCAGTCCAGTCCTTTCTCTTCCTGTTTAACCATAGTTATGCTTGTTTTTTTGTCTGGCAGTAGCAGCTGTAATGTGAGTAAACTTCAAATTACTTAGAGCCTTTAGTCCTCTATTTCTGGCACCCAGCAACACAGCAGGATTATATCTTCAGTAGGTAATATAATAACAGCTGGCTGATTCACCTCTAATGAAAATTTTCATGACACTTGCGTGATATCAGCAACTAAAGTAATGGGGGATGATGGTTATCATGTATGCATCATTTCGTGTATGAGGTGGTGTCTTTCAGAATTCACTCCTACAGCGATTTTGTGGTTAACTCTTCCTAAATCAAACATAGTTAGCTATAGCTGTACAAATTAACTACATTTAACATTAGTTAGCACACCAGTTAACATTGCTTGTTGTTTATGCTGATATTAACTAAGATGAAATGAAAATTGAAAAAGATGTCTGCCTCAAGTCTGTAACCCCAGCTTCTGTCTCTCATATTAGTTACACTCATGTCACAAAGAACTGCTGATAACCAATAAATCAATACACGGTTAAAAATCCAGTTTACAATACACTCACCACAGTAGTAACCAAGTATTTCCAGAATCTTCTCACCAATCCAGATAGATAAATAACCAAATCTGCTGGACAAAACAATATTTATATTATATAGATAATGACATTAATCGTATTATAGATGACGCTAATAAAATATGTTTTCTTCCCCTTGTACACCTGGATGTAACGTTAGACTGTGTAATTCATTACTGCAGTCAAGTGCACCACAGTTCACATTTTCAAATAAAATCTGCAACCAGTGGGTCTGATTATTTAATTATTTGGGAAATAGCTCCACAGTTTGGGTGAGTGTTGTCAAACTAGTTCGCAAATTTAGAAAATGTTGCCATGCATGATTTTTATTTTTTTTTTTTTTTTTGGTTTACCGCCTCTGTGACTTCAATGCGAGGTGATTATCATGGAGCTACAGTAATGCTGTCAACATATGGAAGCATAAAAAGAAATAGTCACATGACATCCAGAGTTATATACTATTGATAGTGAATCTTTGCTAGAATAAGCCCCAGATGCAAGTAAATAAATAAATTTAAACCACACAAACTTATTGTGGCAGTAAAACATAGAATACTATAGTTGTCACTGTATTTAAACCTTAATATATTATTATTTCCATTTGTAAATTTGTTTCCATAAATTGATTTATATTTTTCAGCCCAAGTCCACTCCTGAATATACTTTATCACAGCTGTATCACACATAGACAAAAAATAATATCATTGCAGCTGCAGTGACAAAATCAACAACAGAACATATGAATAAAATGTACCCAGACAGGAGATTTTTTTTCTACCAAAATGTCTGATTAACAACATTAAGTTTTATTTTCTGCCAAAATATCTGATCTTGCAGTACAAGGTTAGATAAAGATAGTGTGTGGATTATAGAGAAATTTTAACAGTCACATGTCATGCAATGTGTTTATTAACCTTTAAACAAAACTATTTTTCTATAACCTTAACCAACATAATTTTCTTGTCCCAGCCACACACACAACTCTTCAATCTCATGAGGCTTCATTCATTCAGTAAATACATTTCATCAGAACATTATTAGCCCAACCAAGTTTGGTTGGCAAATGGCATGTGAGATTGAGAAATGGACCAAAAGTTCATTTATTTTGTTCTGTCTGAAAATTGTTCAAGGGCGGAAACATATTAACACAAATTGTGGAAGCTTTCTTACAAAACATTAGTATTTATATAGAAACAGATTGAAAACCTCTGAAAAACAGCCTGAAACAAGTCAGCAAAACAACAAAGGAAAGTAGTCAACCAATTCATAGAAACACATCCTCTATTATCATTTGGTTTCCTAGACCACAACTATAAATCACAATTACAAGATAAATCTTGCACATATAGAGCAAGAAAAGTGCAAATGCAATGTGTAGTCAGGCTGTAGATCACTGATTTGTTCTAATGAGCTGAATAACTTTTTAACATGTTGTTATAGATCTGTCTAATGTAATCTGACACAGCAGATCTGGTGGCTTGGGGTTTTATTTTCAGTAAATTAAATGGCTCTGAATGAGATGCTGGTATTTTTAACTTTGTGTATTATTAGCATCAGCATCAAACATAACATTTTGATGTGAATGTGGCAATAATGTCAATCAAGTCACATCTGAAATAAGGATTACTGTCTTAAAAAATAGAATATTGTATCCATAACTATATGTAGGCTGTTTCAACATTTTATTTTCTACTCAATTTAATTTTATACAGTACAGCCGTCTAAAAGCAATAAGAGTTGATATATACTGTACGTAGGTTCAAATCAAACAAAGTGCAGTAACGGAACACTAATCCATTGTGAATATATTATTTAATTTATGCTGTGTACATCAAAATACTTTTTATTGGTTATTGTAGCTGTTCTAGCCAAACTGCCAGTTCTCGGACATCAGGAGTGTAGGCATCCTGGATGCACACTACAAGGATACATGAAAACTAATTTAAAGTGAACTCTCCTCTCTACATCACGACACATCCTCAAGACTGAAACTTACTGCCAACTCTCTTTCCATGTCTTCATCCCAGATTACTGGGGTGCAACAGCTACAAGTCCAATGTTCATCTTGCCAGTGGATCTATTTATATTGACAGTTATGATAATATAATGACATATTTTTTTTAAACTAAAGATGTACTTAGCCATAAAGAAAGGATTTAGGTATATTAATTTTACAATAGTGCAAATGTCAATAGTACAAAGGTTACCTGTCTTTTGGGATTTGTTCATAACCTAATTATATTTGATTAGTATTAAACACACTACTTTTTTGGAGGGGTGATGGACTTATGGAGGGCTGATAGACTTATTTCAATGGAAAACTCCCATAGCTGCTGCTAAGCACCTGTGCCTGAGCACCTGCATGAGAGCCTACAATCCAGCTCTCCCATACATCTAGCATTGCTCCACCTTAATTCATGGAGTACCTTTCCAGCTTTATGTTGTTGTGAGTGACAAGTGGATTAAGGGGCTCTGGCAGATGAGACTCAAGGTAGCAGGAAGTCAACCATGACAAAATTAAGCAGACCTGACGGTGGCTGCTGAGTCAGTTTCTCAAGAAGGAAAGGCAGGAGGTGTTGAGCAGAGAGCGTATCCATACAGCACACACATACACACACAGAGGTACTGCAAAGCTGAGTGGACTGCATATCTACTGATCAAGACTGATGGACCTGTAGCATATGTCAAGAGGTGAGGCTTTGTCTGCGTTTGGACAAGGGCTACAAAAAGATTGGTGACTGAGTGGGTAGGTAATGGGAAACCAGATGTGCAAGATGGCTTGTCTTTCACCTATCAGATATTGTACCCTCTGAGACTTAATTATTAGTTGTTCGATAGGTTAATAGGTTTGCCCTGTCAAATGAAACAAGCATACCTATGTACACCAGTCATAATGTACAGCAAGTTGTGTACAAGTAGTCTGGGATTGATTGCACAATTATGTTTTTTGTTTGTTTATTTATATGTTCTTGGCATTACAGTGCACCATTAATGAGACAATGTGGGCTAAGAATACATATTGGTATTGGTAGCAGTGTTGCTACCCCTTATGGTGCTTCACTTTACACCAAATTCAAGTTTGTAGATATTTTCTTTTTTATGTGTACTGACATATAAGTTTATGCTTAATTACCAACTAGGCCAACAATCAACTGCCTCAGGGGTGTTAAAAGCTCCAGGTTTTGTATGTGTAATTGCTGGGTCGTCATTTGATTAATCAAATCAATGATAAGCGGCTTAGAATTTGTCTTAAATTCATGCATAATCTCAGTGCTGTTCTGAATAAAAGAGCTAAGTGTGATACCCTATGCGAAAAAGATACTGGTCCCCGCCCCCTTTGCTAAATCATGAATGAACTGTGATTAACTGCATTTTTCGGAAAGCTGGGTTCCATTTCACTTGCAACACCCAGGCCTGATTGCTGCCAGACCTCTCAGCTGTCTGACAAAGTTAAGCACGCTAAAATACCTTAAAAAGAAACACATCATGCCGCAATCTAAAGAAATTAAATAGATGAGAAACAAAGTAGTTGACGTATATCAGTCTGGAAAGGGTTCTAAAGCTATTTCTAAGGGTTTGGAATTACAGCAAACCACGGAAATCCATTATCCACAAATAGAAAAATCTTGGAACATTGGTGAACCTTCCCAGGAGTGACCTGCCTACCAAAATTACTTCAAGAGCGCAATGCCAACTCATCCAAGAGGTAACTGCATTTTGTATTTACTCTGGTTATCTTTGTTTAATATTAAAATTTGTTTAATGATTAGACTTTTGGGCAGATATTCTCTGGACTGGATTTTGTTGTTGCTTAGTCAAAGTTAGGACTTAAATCCAATTGAGATGCTATAGCATGACCTTAAACAGGCCGTTCCTACTCGAAAATCCTTCATTGTGGCTGAATTAAAACAATATTGCAAAGAAGAGTGGACCAAAATTCTTCCACAGAGATGTGAAAGACTTATTGCCAGTTTTTGCAAATGCAGTTGTTGCCGCCAAGGATGGCACAACCAGTTATTAGGTTTAGGGGGCAATAACTTTTTCACATAGGGCCGGGCAGGTTTTTTCCCTTAATAAATGAAATCATCATTTAAAAAATGCCTTTTGTATTTACTCTGGTTATCTTTGTTTAATATAAAAATTTGTTTAATGATCTGAATCACTTAAGTGTGACAAAAGTGCAAAAAAACCCACAAAAAAACAACAACAAAAATCAGGAAGGGTGCAAATACTTTTTCACAGCACTCTAGCTTTAAATAGCAGCAGATCATATGCAACAAGTTTTGAGGAAATAAAAATACCTCAATTGTCATTTAATTTGATAATAATATTATTTATTATTCTATACTCTATATCACAAACACTGAACTGCATTCTCATATCAGCATACTATAAATAAAGACATCATAAATTGCAGTTCTCCAGTCACATCGCCAGCAGACAGACAGTGATCAGAATGTGCAGAGGAAGCAAAGTCCTGCAGAAGGATGGATCTATAAACACAGAGAACAAGGGCTTTGCTCCTCTAATATTGATTCAATATGGCTGTGAGACCTGCTTTGGAGTGCAACCTTACAATCAGGATGGAAAACACGTGTCAATACAGCAGAAATTTCCTGTCTGCAAGTACGCAGGTTGAAAGTCAGGTCTACTTTGTTTCTCTGGAATATTCTGTGAAGCAGTTTTTGGTCTCTGATGGATTCATCAATTTATACATATTCATGACTATCTAATTCACCAGTAATCAAACAGGTTTCTACTCATTCACCCACTTTATTTCTAGCATAGAAAAAGAAAAATCTATTGGAAAAATTGTTTCAAAAATTTCAAACTATTTAATTTTTTAAAGAGGATCCAATTCAGAGGTGGCTGCAAATTGTGCAGATGTTAGAGACAAGCTGGTGGATGCCCCCTACCTTCAACAAAATGTCCATTTTGTATGGCTCTTTGCCTGATATCATAGAACAGTTTCCTTTGAGTTATTTTTTTCTTTCCTCTGTACAACTTTAACATTGGTTCCTCTGTTGCTTATATAAAATGTGGTAAATTTGCACATGTGGCAAATTAAAAAAACAAAAATCGCTGTACACTGTGTTTTTGACAGCACACTGGTCATTTAATCATGCAGATACAGAAATCCAATGTGTAAATATAACTGAAATGTAGTAATTAGTTTGTTGTTAGAAAATAAAATCCATTTTACATTAACTGTATAGATTCTACATTTGAAACAGATTTAACACTCCTGTATTTTCACTATAAACCCCTTGTCCTCCGGGTCAAAAATGACCCGTCCTCACTAAAGAAAGTAGAATTGAATGGAATTTACCGAAGGCACTTCCAATAACAACATACAGTACTGTGGAAAAGTCTTAGGCCA
>JAUMHL010000004.1:8681312-8691474 GCA_032362345.1 Sandelia bainsii
AACATTTAAGGTGTTTTCTCTGCTGTTAAACACAGTTTCGGGTCAAAAATGACCCGAAGACAACAGGAGGGTTAAATAAAAGACAAATATGTATCTACAGTATGTCAAAACACAATTTATGCTGTGTATAATTTTAACAAGCATTATTTGATTAACTGTATCATTATCAGACTACTAATGAGGCAGCAGAACAGTACGTGAACATCAGGGCAGCCAGCAGGACATATAACAATCAGTCTTTGACGACATCAGACATCTGTGCAAGCGCTAATGCAAAGTTTTCTCATTATAAACACAGTCGTCTTTTCATCACTGAGAAATACAAACAATAGTTTGATTGTTATTGGACTCCTACAGGTTGCACATGCTGTGCAAGCTGCAACGTTTTGAATGCTGAAAACACATTACACAGTGCTATTAAGGTTACATGCTAAATCAGCTCCTAAGTACCAACTGATTTTATTGTTAAGCAGAATTCAGTTGCAGTCAAAATTAGTAAAAGTGTATGACATGAACTATGCAAGCCCTTGCCATGTATGTATTTTGTCTGTACAGACTAGAGGCTTCCCACTAAATGTGTTGATTGAAAGACTACATACATAATGGCTGGCTGAATGTATCAAACCTTTCATCCTTATTTTCCCTTTCTGTTCTCCCAAGCCTTTGCTCTGCTTAAAAGATCTTGGCCACACATGAATGTTAATCAAAACTAAGACATATCCCAAATGCGCTACGGGCACCCTCAGTAAAATCTTAGTTTTGTTATTTAGCTGAGACCCCTATCCAGAAATCCATCAGCTAAAACACATGCTTTTTGTGTATTGAAAAATGCAACTGAACTACAGCTATATGACTTAACATATAGCATAGTAAAAGTAAAGAATAAATGTGCATGCATAGCAGCAAAATGTATGTAAGACAGTTAAGTTATGGATGATACAAAACTGTTTTTCATCTCCTTGTGTGAAATGTCCCCACTCATATACAGCTATAGCAGCATGCAGGAATACATGTCTACACAGACAAACAAACAAGCACATAGTGAAACCACAGCACTGAACAAGCTGGCCTGGGGTTACAATATAATGAGATCGTACAGTATAGGGGGTTTCATGCTGTACATCATTTATCTCTATGAATGTATCACAGCTCTTTTATTAAACAGAAGAATATCACAGAATACATTCAAAATAGAGGTATTATCCATTTTTTACTGATTCATAAATCATATTTCTAGTTCTTCTTGTGCCAAAATTTGTACCACACACACAGTCACTGAGGTGCACTGCAGCAGTATTCCCCGTACCTACATTTAGTAATTATTTTACTTGAAAAATCATTTAATAATAGAGATGTGATAATATTTCTCTAGATAATATATATTTTTTGTCAGTGGGGTTCTCCAACAGAAACATATATCTTCAGTACAAATAGTGGGCTCCTCCTGCTGGGAACAATATCACACCTTACTGATAGAAATAAATGACTTATGGCTGTTTGTCTTTGTGTGGCTGAACCTGATTGCTAGAAGCTAGAACTCCAGTGGAGAGGGCGGGTCATTTAGGAATGAAAATAAGATACCCAATGGAGTGTTTTAATGGAAAGAAAATGTCAATTTTACGAGTGACTGTCTTCCTTTGGAAAAGTGTGATTATGCAGGAAGAAGTAAGATTAGAAACTGACTGTCTACTTTATAGGTACTTGAATGTTATGATGACTGTATATATGTGTGGATGTGGCTGTGTGTCTGACTGTGCCGTGTAAACTGTATATTCATTCATGCATGAAGTGTGCAAGTACACATTCGTAGGGAGTATGCTTAGCTCATTCTTCACAAGGTCACCTATCCATACAGATACTCTGGGCAGATTTACACTAGCGTTCAATATGCATATTTCTTGATGACACTGCAGTGTGCACTGTGGATGGTGGTAGTGTAGCAGCCACAGTCATACTATCCTATTTCCTATTTGTCATTTCACACTCCACTCATGTGAAACCCATGTGCGGTGAGGGAAATTTAACGTGGATACAATATGACCCAGATATTTGTCATCTGCAGTAACCACATTTGGAGCAGTTTACATCTTATTTGCATTCACCACAAGCAAGCATGACACGTTTTATAGGCAGTGTTGCTTGACTAATTCGCTCGAGTGCCACAGTTATAATTAATAATACTCCAAAGTCGATCAATTTCTCAGTATCACTTAAAACAAATGACTTACAATAAAATGACTTTCACATTTGACATTTTTAAATATTTTCCAAGGAATACTGATTTAAATATTTATACACAGAATGTTATAGAGAGACTCAAGAAATGTGGTTGCATCATCCTCCAATGTGACTTACAGTAATACTGTAGCCATATGTAATATGATATGAACAAGGCAGTAAAAAAAAATCCTCAGAGATCTTCCACTATAAGAGTTGGATAATTACTGAAGAGCATGTCTCTTCATTTCTATGTAACCAGAAATAGCAAGTCATTAGGAGAATGGCAGGTGATGGGCAGATTAGCAAGGCTCAGCAGAGACAAAAAGTAATGAAGACAGTTCAACTATACACTATTCTTCCCTGTCCCACTCAACCATCTTATTGCCTTCCTCCCTGGTTTTCCTTATCTCACATTGCGTCAAACCACCTTTTTATTCTTGCCTGGCTTTCAAGTTAAATGCAACTTGGGGACACAGTATAGTGTGAGGTTTGGTTCCTGTGAACATAGGCCTCTCTGTATGGTTTGAAAACAGAAATGAGAACACTGCTCCCATGACAAGTTAAAGAAATTATAGAAATAATGAGAACTCCATATACCGTGATAATTTTAATGAACTTCTTAAAAAGTGGTTTTATTGCACCACTGAAACAGCTGAAACACATCCAAGGGTGATACCTAATGCACACAATGATGATTTCTCTATCTTCATTTTCACAGACTTGTAATGCTAATGCAAACTAATACTCTGTATAAACAGAGATGCAGTTAGTGCAAATTAATTAAAGGATTGTTTCTGTTTACTCTATGTATTTTCAATGAGTATATCATGATACAAATAGAATCATATGTGCAAATCTGACACGGTCCCATAATGGTAACATGTAAACGATAAAACACTTCACGATCTGGACATTTCCAGGCAGAAACTAAAAGAACAACCCCGTTATTTGCCTGGAAATTAAGCAATTCACAATAAGTCATGTAATTACCCACAAGGATGTCATATGGCATTTATCTTACAATTAATGTTATGAAAGGTCTACAATTATCACTGATAAGTCACAGTGCTCCATGATAATTTAAATCAATTATACAATTACTGTTTCTATTTGCATTGCTTAGTGTAATAGTAACTTGCATTTTCCTTGTCATGAGCTCATCTTTGCCTTCCTTGTTGACTGCTAAATGTTTCAAGCTCATTGTGTTTAGGATATTATAACTTCAAGCTCCAGGATCAGAATGTAATTGTTTTAGGTGTTGCATATAAGGCAGGTGCATTGGAGAAGCCAAAGTGAATAGGTTAAAAAGACGTAGAGAGTGCTGACAACAGTTCTAAGTTAAATACAGAATAAATTACTTATAGTGTTGTTTGATACAGGTGACTAATTACAGCAGGTCAACTAGGCTGCTTTTAATCAAACAAAGTGAAAATGTTTATATTGTAATATTATTATTTAGGACTGGCAGGAGATTTAAACATTTAAAATAAGTGTAATTAGCAGCTGCTATAACTGGCTGAGACAAAAATTTGATCTCAACGCACAAACACTGTGCCCACACATTTGCAGGATTTTGAAATAACAAGGAAGTTTGAACAGACAGAAGAAACTTTATTCTCTTTAACTTGGTGCTCAGGGAATAGTGTGCATTGCCATCACGAAATACAGAAACGGAGGAAACCAAAGATATCATGTGCATCATCTCTTATTTACTCAGTTGATGATTTTCTTGATGACAGATGACAATTAGAGAAGATGTTCCAGAACCATGGTTTCAGACTATGGGCTGTGATGCAGTGTGAACCCAGTGGGATTCCACTGCTGTGTTCTGCTTAATAATCCAAATCCTCTAAATCCCCCTCGGCCCACTTCAGTTCTTTGATTGCTCCTTGTATTTTTACTACATTATACTCCATTTTCACAATCACAGCAATCTTATGGTGTATGCTGCAGAGAATGAACAGCCTCACAAATCCCCCATACTGCTCTCCTAAAGTCAATCAGATTACAAGGGTCAGGCTCTAATCCACAAAGCTGGGTATGTCTTGAACAATTTGGAGAAACAATTCTTGGAGAAAATGTACTGTATTGTAAACTGACTGTGCAAGCTGTGCTCATGTTTATGCACATCCCATTAGACTGTGTGTGTAACTACTAATGTAAATATGCCTCAGCTAGTTTGTGCATTTGGCTGTTTTGCCACCTGGGAAGATGTCCGTAGGCGACAGAGGACAGATATTCGCTTTGCTCAGTCACCATAGATCATGCAGCACAACCTTTTGAAGGAAGTAATTCATTCAGAGATTTACACAACAAAAAGGGGGGAAAGAGCATTGTCAGCAGCCATCAAGATGGTGGAGTGTGATAGGCAAGTCTAGCCCTGTAATCAATCTGCACATTCATTTTATGCAGGGCTGCGATGTGCGTTACAAAGTCTGTTGCTTGGCTGGAAGGAAATAGAGAAAGGAACATTAATGGAAGTTGTGGTCCAGTTAGATGAAAGTGTAAAAAGACATTAGAAATTATCATAAACAATAAACAAAATTATAAATAAAGGTAAAACAAAAAAAGGTCAAGACAAAGTTCCCACTTATGCCAAATGGAGAAAAATATATTTGTTTATTGTATTTCAATGATTGACATTGGCATATATGAGCTAAGTGGAGTATATGCTAATGTTTTTTAAAGCAAAATCTTTAAAAAAAAATTTTCATGTTTACATGCAGGTGGAATCAGTAAACATTTAATTGTGTAATTATTATTATTTTAATATCATGAAGCATGACATTCATCATGCATGTAGTGATAGTTCCACGTGGAAATTAATTTCAGATTCCTGTGTTTTTGTCTCATATAGCATGTTTGTAATACAACAGCAAGACTGCTTGAAAATTCATTTTTACTAACCCATTAATATCTCATTCCCCTTAATTTCCCATTCTGTGTCATGTTGAGCGCATTTTTCTTCCAGAATGTAAACAGAAGATTTTTGAGAAACAAACAGGATACAGTTGATTAACTTAGTTTATGTGGTAAAGAAAAGCATATCACTCAAAGTAAATATGATTAAAGAGTAGCACACGCAGCATACAGGCATTAAACTAATATTTGTACTGTTTAGCACATCATAATGATATTGTGGAATTATTATAGTGGCTGGTGATGTTTAATGTCTAGTTATTAAACTTTGTATTTTTGACACATCCACATTCAAAATATAATTCCAATGCATACATTCAAGTATATTCAGTGCAGTGTATTGAGATATTCCTTAACAATAAAATTAATTAAAGAATACATACAACTGTGACATTGCAGCACTGTCATGTGGCTGTTTTGTGTCCTAAGATGATGCAAATTAGTATAGAAAATTTATTCAAGAACAATTTCACCAAATGCTAAGATTGTGTACTTCCCCTACAGAGTCTGTCCCTGTCTGTCTCTTCCTGATTTTCAATTTTTTGCACCCAGGCGCCTGATGCCTAGGGTAAGATATACATCTGTCTAATTTCCTGCTTGTCAGCACACCATCTGGTGCAGTATTAACATTAAAGACAGGAAAAATGGCAACACATTGTCAATCACAGACACACACTCATACACTCATGCACATTAGTGTGCTCAGACCATAGGTGGTGGACAAATGGGTCATTTTTTTGTTTGTCCGTCACTGTGATGTTTTTGTCCAAGTTTCAGGTGCAACTATGGTCTATATGCAAAGTCATAACGTGTCTCCTTTTCTCTGCTGGTTTGGTGTTTAATATATGTTTTTATCTAGTTTATTGTTGCCATTGTAAACATCACTGTGCATTTATTAACACCACTCCTTGTGCCAGCATATGCATGCGAGCTTGCTGGGTCGGTGCTGCTGACTGCCATGCCAGCATGCTGTATATATGAACACCTTCCTGCACGGCATCTGTATATACCAGCGAAATCACTGATGTACATCAGCGGTTTTATCTCCACACAGAATGTATGTATGTAGAATGTATTTTCATATACACAGATGGAAATAAATGACAGTAAACAGTGCTGTCCCAGTGCACTGTGTGTCAGCTAACGTGTGGTGTGCCTGGAACGGTGTTAATAAATGTCAAGTGATGCTTACAACTGCGATTATAAATGCCATCTGGCAAAAGTAAGGTGGCAAATTATGACCTCCTAGGGTTTTGATATATGTGGTGTTTTAATAGACCAAATGGGTCAGAAATAGGTAAAATAGTTTTGAAGCTGGTAATACACAATGATTTTAATTTATTTTTGCTTGTATTATCTTGGTGTCCTTTCCAAAAACACACACTTTATAGTGAGACAAATGACCGCATAAAACTAACTAAAAACACAACCAAATACAGAAAACACAACTAGCTGGTGAATATAGTGGAGTATTTAGTGTTTAAACATTTAGAAATGTCAGAAATATATCAGGAAATCAGAAATGTTACATAAACTTGCATTTGCCATGTGGCCAGAGATACAACATCAAATGAATGATGACATGTTGTTAGGCAGCAAAAATTAATGAGTGTGTTTTAAACTCTCATGACTCCACCGCCTGGCAGACACGTGCTGATCACATTCATGAGCCACTGGTGAAATAGACAATGCCATACTGACTGGTTATTGGTGTTTTTTCCCTTAATGCCTTTTATTAAGTAATTTTGCTTCTTGGAACTTTGTAAAATTACTATTACGAACTACTGAATTAACTTAATGAGCAAAGGCAAGAGAGGAGAGACTTTACACTGTGAAGTGCAACTTCTTCAAGGTCTCTAATGTGGAGGCTCTATATTTTAAAGCACCTTTTCACGTGTGAATAGTGTCTTTATTTTTTTCTGACAGTGATTTGGGGTAGGCAACAGGAACCACTGCTATATTGTTTAGAATGGAACAAGAGCATGGTTCAAGATTGGCCAGTAATATTTCTCCCTCTAAAATGTCTTGAGTGATTCTAAAATAAATTACATCCTTGAAACAAATTAGCCATGCACTAGCAGCTATAGTAAAGATGCACTGTGTAAAGGTTTTGTTTGAAAATCCAGTTAGACCTTCTTTTGTTCATTGAATCAGTTAAGCCTCACATTATGGCTGTCAGGGAACAAAATTATTACAGAACATTTCTTGTGTGAGAACCTGTCTCAGTACATTTTTTCGCTGCACAATCTTTGTCTGTGAACCACAGGGTGTTAAATAGATGTGAACTGCAATTAGCACATTTGCAAGTCTAAGTCAATCCAAAAAGGGAACTGCATAATAACTGTTAGATTATGTAGTGACTATAGTAATAAAGATGCTAACAACTGACATTGTCAACAGCTGTTGAGTCTTATAACTTGACTTATAAACAAATAAGTACGTGTTCACTACTACATGCACATAATGTGCATTCAAACATCAGGAACCACACACACATCTATACACATGCCACAAATGGATTTGTTCCCTTCTCAAACGTGTCTTTCATTTCAGTCCTAATTCTCTTGCAGGTGACAGAGACACGGACGGGGCCCCTGGGATGCAGTAGCTATGACAATCTGGACTCAGTTAGCTCAATCCTTCTACAGAGCCCAGAGAGCAAGCTTCATCTGCAAGGTAAACAAACCCTGCACATTCCATGTGCTGTTCCGTGATGTTGGGCATCACAGGGCAGCCGGGTCAAACTCCATTTTGGCCTTTAAAATTAAAGTCATACATGAATTCCTCGTAGAGTAGGTAGACTAGGGAAACAATTTGTGCATCTGCAGGAATTGATTGTCACTGCATTTTTTTATTGGTCTTGCTGTGGGATGGATCTGCTCCCTCGGAGAATTGTGACACCATTCTATGTGGTTATGAGATTTTGTTCTCATGTCTGTCTTAAAGCTTTGATCAAAGAATTCAAACCAGTTGAATGAACCTAGCAAATCCTTTAAACAATAAAATAAGTAGTAAATAACAGCTTTTACCCTGTTCGATTAAGTAAAAATAGTTGTGTTTTGAACACTGACACAAGTAATAATTAGCCAAAGAAAAGGGATTGTGTGACAGTCATCTGGAGCGGTAGACTAACAAAAGAACATGTAACCATGGTCAAGTGTTTGAATATGTGATTGATTCTTTGATTTATTCAAGTTTACACAGATTATTAAAACTAGTTTGCGAATCACAGAGGCTTATGTACAGTCCAACCCCCACTACCCCCTTCTCTTTCCTCTCTGAAGGGATCATTACTCGTTCTCTAAAATCAGAGAACTAAGTGGTTTGTCAAAGGAACACTTTTAAGTCTTTCACTGCCACTTACTCAAAGGACTCTATAGGTTTTGAGAAAAACCTTATTGTCATGCACCAAATGTATTAGCTTTGTGCTTTGAAGACCGTTTTGTCACCCAACTGATAGATGACAGGTCTGGAAAAGATTATTTCTTCTGGCTTGATAATAATGCCAAAAGAATGGAAAAGCTTTTCCGATTAGTTTCTGGCTTAGAGTTTTGTATTAGGCCAAATTATTGTTTTTGTGTGTGTGTGTGAATGCATTTTGTTTGTGGGCGAAGGGTGAGGAAAAGTGTTGAGAGTTCTCCTGAAAGTGCATTCTTTTAAGAGCAATTATCTTTCCTGCCTTTAATTAGAACGACAGCCGATGGTGTAACTTTTTCAACAATCATGATGCTCATCATAGTGCTCTTCAAAGTGATGGCACTTTACGCAGCCCATGAAGAGGCATGTCGTCAGTGGAGAGCTTTTACTGTCTGTGCTACTCCAATATATTTATAACAAGATCAAATCATTAAACTCACCTTACAGTTTTCACAAACACAAGAGTACAGTAAGCAATAAGCATAACAATTAGTCTTCTTTATCATAGTGAATCATTCCTCTCAGATCAAGCCAGCTATGTGCATGTATAAATAATTTTCCCTCCTGGGCATATACAGTTGTCATAGGTTAACCTTTCATTCATTCCGGTCAGAGACTCTGCTCTGCACCAAGTCCCATGTTGGTAGGATGAGGATTTAGATTTTTTCTACTCTTTCTATGAACTGTAATACTATTGCTTATAATTATTGATCACTGGGGTTATTTTTTGTGCACTTACATTAAGATACACGACTGTATGTCCATAGGCCATTTTTTTTCCCTCTATATTCAACACAACCAGATCACAGAGGAACACAGAGATGATCTTTGATATGTTTAGCATTGCTCCCAGCATCTAAGAAACTGAAATTTAAAAACGGCGTGCAATTGAACGCTTTCAGCCATGAAACACTGGTGGTTGAATGTGCAGCCTTATGCAAGTTATTTTAAAGCATTCACTTGTTTTTTAACAAAATAAATATATTTTATTAATCTTTAATTTGAAATTGATGTTTCCTTAAGTCACTTTAAACCTTGTTGCTTTGTAAGCATAACATATGATTATCAGTGTGTAAGCTAGCACAGACATGAATAATGGTTGACTGGTAGAGCATTTCTAGGTGGGTGCAAGGTGCCTGCTAGAGTGTTAACAGATACTTTCTTGTTGTTGATCTTGGTAACTAGGATATCACAGGGTTATCAGTAGGAGGTTGCTGTGATGATGTGGTTGTTGTTAGCAGCAATTGGGAGGTATTTGTTAGGCTGTTCAGTGTAGTTGTTGGGACATTTCCAGATACTTGTTAGGCAGCTACTTTGGGCAGGAGTGACCAGTAGGGCAGTATTCTGTGGTTTCTATAGTGCTGGGCCATTTTAGTGCTATGGTGGATGTTATGGTGCTCTGGGTGATTGTTAAGGTGTATGTGGTGGTTGCTCTTTAGATTTGAGTTAAGAAAAAGTATTAAGAAGCTAGAAAGTATTTGGGGATTTACTACATACTGTCTGAAAGTTATTATAGTTACACTATGTAGTAAATATGTCTGTGAAGATTCTCAGTCATCCAGGTGAAGTTGTCTGAAAGTTGAGTCATGGCAACTGGACTTCTTTC
>JAUMHL010000004.1:8693125-8708715 GCA_032362345.1 Sandelia bainsii
AAATAACCCCCCCCCCCCCCCCCCCCAAATGTTTAACAGGAAAACTGGCTAGGATAATGGATGAATGACAGTTTTTGAGACAAAAAGCAAATCATTAACTGCACAATAGCGTGCCATATGAAAAAATAAGAAAGCATACTGGATGTGTCTTTACAAAACCATTGCAGATTTTGCAATACAGTAATATTGACCTGTTTACTCTGTTCACCCAGACATGATTTATTTAATAATGTCCACAGATGACATTTGCACAAAGGAACAGGTTCAAATAAAAAAATAAACACAAGGAACTTTTGTTGCACAGCTCCACATTGTTCAGCTTCCTAAGGAAGGGAGAGCAGCACAACTTTGTGCAGCAATTTTGTTTTTAACTGTGCTGTGCATAGTATGCATGACTTAAAAAAAACATCTTCTGAGTGACATACGGTGTTTCAAATCAGAGCAATCAACATGAAAATTGTCAGATGAACATGAGTCCACAGAAATGTTAGTCAGGCCTGCAACATCCATATGTTCACATCTTAGGAATATTAAATCAAGAACAGAAAACCACAGAGTGAACATCACAGTTTAGAAAAACAACTATAGCCATTTATTCATATTAAGAAACACCTTTGCAGAGGGATACAAAAACACCTCAGAGCAATGCAAATAGTAAATTTTAAAATATTTCTGTACATTTACTTAGCAGATGAGTTGTGGTTTTCGCAGCGTGATTACATATGGTGCGCATGGTATTTTGATGGAAACATTTCTTCTTATGGTTAAGAATTTCTGAAGACCTGTCTTGAATGAAGTCATCATTTTCATTCATTTTCATTGCCCCATGTGCTTATTTGAGGCATCTGTACACATTACACGTATTGTGAAATGTTCAGATAAACTGAAGTATATTCCTTTATGATTTGCAGAAGTTCTACTTTTTAAACTGAGTAAACCATTTAAATGAAAGAGGTATTGTCTGAAGACTTTTTCTTTAGCTTATGAAATGTTGACATGTTACAGATAGATGGTTTTGCAGGACAGCAACATTATGTCACCCAAAATGATTTGTGGTTTTGATCCTGAGAAGGAAAAATGTCGATTCATAGATTTTGAAATAGCAAGACTGCGTTTAAGCTATAAGAGTGCATCTCTGTTTTCTGTACTCTGTTGTATTTCAACAAATGAGTTGTGACAGAAAGTAAAAAACAGGCACTGTACTCATAAAATTGATCTGAAGGCTCCAAATTCTCATTCATCAGCACAATGTTGCAACACAATAGGCTACCTAAGAATGAGAAAAACAAGTACAGTATGCAGGAGCATCTGACTGAGTGACAGAAAAAAAATACACAAAAAAGATTATTGCATTTTCCATTATTTAGTTTTTATGGCGGTTCAGTGTAGCCCCATACATGTAATTTTCTCTGCTGTCTGCACTGGGATTGGGTGAGAAATTGTTTTCAAGAAAGCTGTCTAAATCACCACCAGTAAGGGAAGGAAGAGACTGCGAACAAATTTTCAGTTCTACTTTTAGAAGGTGCAATTGCAGAATTACATAGTGTTATGCATCTTTTTTTCTGTTTGTGTGAAGCACTTGATATGTCAGAATGTTTGTGTGTGTGTGTTCGTGTGTTTCATTTCCCAACCTACTGGTGGCATTTTCTGGTGAGCCAAGATGAGCCATTTTGACTTTTTTTGTCATAAATTCCACTATTATTTTTCTATCTTCATATTTTTTTTGTAAAGCCATTTACTGTGATGTTGTCATTATCTTCCATTGTTTTCATGGTTTTGTTTTCATCTCTACTTTTTAAAATGCTTCTTGGTGTAAACAATCAGAGAATAAACTACATTCCTATACGTTACTTGTTTTTGTGAAGGTGAACTTTGTGTGTGTAAGATATAACAAGAGAGCCACTGCTGTTTTGCGTATTTGAACAACAATTGTGTTTTATCAGTTTGTTACTACGTGGCAAAGTAACAATACTGTTAGCTGACTGCATGTTTTTGCGCAGTAGGCTTTGCAAAAAACATGTGTATTGTTTATCCTGTTTTCATGCGGACAACACAGGCAGTAGTGATGCTGGGGGGGGGAATCAAACAAGTTTTTTTCAGTCTCAAGGCCAAAGGAGCCATTGCATAAAGAGGGATTATAATATGTATTTACAGTTTGTTAACTTCAAAACCATATAATATTGTGTCAGTGGAGCTCTAGAATAAAATTTAAACCCGAAATTAAGCATAATATGTCCGCTTTAACTTTAGCATGTGATAGCATGATGGCTAGTCCACTAACACTGCCCTGACACAGCTGCACACAGAGTAATTGCTTAAAAGGCCTGTGTTGAATATAGTGGTCATTGCATTGTTGTTGGAGAATAATATTTCAGATAAGCATATTTCTTTAATCTTTGATGACATCTCATGATTATTTTACTCTGATTCTGTATAGCAAATAGAATACATACTGTTCCTTTAACTCTACTTCTTATCAATCAGAACATTTTTTTTCATATGGCTTCTTGGCATTTACTGTCCATAAACTATGATATCAACCAATGTGGCCAATTCACATTTTGGACACTTAAATAATGCATTTTCTGATTATCTGTAATCAGTGTGAAAGGTTGAAACTGCATTTCTTTATATATCATGCTGCTGCACCCTCTCAGTCTTTTGGAAACTAATAAACTTATAAAAACCCTAATCTAGACTGGCTATTTTAATTGCTTATGAATTAAATAAGGGAGCTATATTAGTATGCAGCACCATGTGAGCTACAACAAGGAGGCAGTAATAGAAAACCCACTCCATTTCATTCTTCTAATTAAACCTTTAATCGTGCCTTTCTTTTCTCCATTTTATTTTTTCAGTCCAAATCTCAGCACTTTCTCTACCTTGAGGCACACATGTGACTGGAAAAGTTTGGTAGAAAATATATACAAGAAATTGATTACAAACCTGTAGCCAAACATTTTTCTCTGCTTTCTGGGTGATTTGCTTTGGTGGGATTAGCTTTCAGAATGGTCTGAGACAGCATTCTGGTTTAAATTAGCAAGCAAGAAAATAAGCAAGTTAGTGAATGTATTTGTGGTCATTTTATTTCCTGGAGACACTTTCCAAAATAACTGAATTTTCTTTTTTTTCTCTCTGTCCTCGCCCCTGTAGTCTGCTCTTTGTGAGCTGGTGGGGCTGTGAGCTACAGATAACACAATGCGAATATGACACTCCCTGGATACTCCCTGTGCTTTCACTTAGATTTAGATTAGAATGCTGTACTGAAATCTGACATCAAAGGAGCTACCTATCAAAGCTCAAACTCAGTGCTCTCCCACAGTTTTGCTTTGTAAAATGTTTGGCAAATTAACCAACACCTTGTGCTTTCTCCTTTTTTTCCTTTTCTCCAACAGTCATCAGACTTAAACATGACACTGTAACGATTTTTTCACATTAGATTTCATGCATGACTTAACAATGCTTTGATCTATTAAACATGAAATTCTTCACTGATTAAACTTAATATGACTGTGGAGATTTCAGTTTTACATTTTGGTATGTCTAGTCTCTGAGTGCACGCTACACACACAGTTTTATTGGCAGGCAAAAAAAGGCATTATGATACGTTATTTGCAGAGACTATTTGTGGCCATACAAGAGAAACTCATTGATCCTGACCCTGTGTTCTTCTGTCACCCAACATAAATTTCAACATAACCCTCCACACCCAGGTTACTCTGAGCATGATATAATTGACCTATTTTGAGTCATAAATTATCAGCTGGACTGAAATCAAATTCAGCATCTGTAGCAAAACCCACTCTTAAATTTTTAATAGTTTGTGTGATACATTGGAACACAGACATATTTTAACAACAACAGTTTATTCTCTGAAGTTTAATATGAATGAAAGATATGCACTATTTAGCTTTAAATACACTTTTGTTCTCCCACATTAATTTGTTCTTTATTTGTTTGTCCTGTCTCCAGGCTAAAGCTTAGAAACCTGGTAATATTGGCTTTGTCTGGATTCTCACTTCCTGTCTCCACTGGGACCTAGAAGTAAAAATACCTCATTGAGGGGCAAGAATTAAATGAAAGAGGGAATTAGCGTGTTGCAGTTAAATGTTCGGTATTTTCATTGTTTACCACAAGTTTTTTCAGGTTATAGGGAGAAAATAGTGAAATGTTTATATTCTTTTAACATCTTGATTTCCTGTCATCTGTTAATGTTTGTCATTGATTGCCTCATTTGAAATGGTATGTCATAAACAGCAAAACAGCATGGGCTTTCATTTTATTAAGTATATGATTGGAATATTGTTCATGTAATTTGACATCCAACAGAGAAATATCCAATAGAGAAAACACATACTGGGGGTTGGAATTAGCAGACTGGTTATGCACACATATAACTGGGCCAAAGAAGTATAAAAGACCCTGGAATCTCCACAAGCCATTACCTTTCAGGGACCCAATCACCTCCAATATGGCTGTCATGAATTAGAACCAAAACAAAAGCAAGCTAATTTGCTTCTTTCAATCCCCACCACATGCTTTCTCGCGTTTCTCTTTCTCTGGTTTTCTCAAGAGCCTATCTTGGAAGAGCCATGAGCCTATCTTGGAAGATTTATGAATATGTTAGAATAGCCTGAGCCAACAGTTTTCAAAGTGGTGAAGTGAAAATAAATTAAACTGGCCCTGTAGGCAAGTCGTGCAGAGAGTGATGAATTAGATACTCATTGCTCTGTCGCCCAATGTCTGTCCCTCTTTTCAAGTGAAAATACTGTAAACATTACGTGGAAGACAAACAAACACAGAAATCAATTAAGTTGTTTTTGATTATGGACTTTTTGAAAAAAAAAGGTTTGGAGACAAAAGTATATATGTAAACACCACATTCTTGGTTTCCAGGGAATAATTTTTTGATATAATGCAAATGTTAGATGAGCAACAATAAACACAGGTATTTTTATCATCTTTCTCTCAGCTCTCTTTCTCTCACATACTCAAAACAAATTTTGGTCTTTTAATTAAATATCTTTTTATATAAATCCTGGACACACTACAAAACCAAAAGATCTAGATTTATTTAATACCTGAAAATTTGGGCTATATACCGTGGATTGTCACAGAAGCGGTCTGAGGGATTAAGCCACGTCTTGAACAAGCTCAAGCACTGGACCGAAGCAACTGTTTCTTTTATGAAAACATGCGGCCTTTCTGCCCAGAGTACTGATAACACTGGATCATTTTTCAAGATGGATGACTGCACACATTTTTTCACTTCTCCCTAACATGCTGAAACCTCACTACCTGATGAAATCTTTCCATGTTAACCTGGGGGTCAGCTTTCAATTGGAAGTGGTCAATCAAGAGTAAGTTTCCATTTGGGCCAGCATGACCATAAATCTACTTTTTCCTCCATTCACTCTTGCCAGCTGCAGGCTGCCATTTTTGCAAGTGCCTCAGTTTTCCACTCAGTCTTTTTTCCTTGTCTGGCAGACTATTTCATCAATTGATTGGGAGTGTCTTTACTGTATTTTTGTGACTGGTAAGGCACATACTAAACATACTTCATCACTAAAATGTTCCACAACAATTTTTTTGTCTGATCTTGCAATACAGCATTCAGTGTCATTAAACTTTTTTACAGTTGTGCTGGATTTAGATTTTGGCATTTTTATTTTAGCATTTGGTTAAAGTTAGGGGAATATTGTAGTCTGACTTAATAGAGAAAAACACTCAGACGCAAAATGTTTATTTAGCTTTAAAAAAAACCCACAGTATTTTCTTTAACCTTTTTGCCTAAACCCAACTACACATGGGAATTGTGCAGTTTGTAACCACTATGTCATTGAATTAATTAAAACACTTTGTATTGAAATATACTCTAGCCATTGACTGTGTTTCCTATAAAACACATTTGTGGTTGCAGTTTTTAAAGAGACAGGGTAGGAATAAGACTGCTCCATCATAATTAAAAAATCTTAATAAATAATGAGTGTTTCAAGAGGCCAAAATGTATAATTTATTTACTGCTAAATACAATATTTACAGCACACTCAAAGCCTGTGATTCATAAGCATTATAATTTATTTACTGCAAAATGTGTTTCCCAATACACTGTTTCTGTATTTAGGGACACTTTATATAATTTCTACAATAAACCTAGGCTTTTGATCTGAGACATATATACAGCACATCTTGACACTTTGAGGGCAGTGGTGTCTTTAATAGCTGAAATGGAAATGTCAGAGCTTGACATCCGTCTGTCCTCCCCCTCTCAAGGGTTCTTGTAAAACATATGACTTCTGCAAGAGCCCACAAAGAGCCTGAATTTATGGTTGTACATGGGCATATGTGTTTCTGTATGTGAGCGTGCGCGCTCAGATGCGCGAGTGTGTGTGACACGAGATCTCAACAGTCAAGGCCACACATAATGAAACTAGCTAGCACAGTACAACTGAACAACACAAGCAGCCCAAACCATATATCCAGTGTACTTTAGAGTAATTTGTAAATTCAGTGCAAAATTGCAACATTCCAATTGAAACAACTCAGTAGTTAGTAGTCACTAACTTTTTTCATCTTAGTTCCACTATCTGTGTCCAGTGTATAGCACAACTACCAATAACGCATCACCATGGAGAGCTTGTCTACCTCTCCAGACATCCTGCTCTCCTCACTCCAGCAATTGCATCAGTTTGCAACTTCAGCAATTCCTTTTTTTCAAGAGGCATGAGCTGCAATCCCTGAATGCCAAGACATTTGTATACAGTATGTGATTTATGCTTTTACAGTGATTACTGTACCTGCATGCTCTCATGCTTTTTGTGTTACTAATACAAATGAGTGGGTTTCTCCAAAGTAAATGCTTGTGTTCTGCAAGTCTTTCTGTTTCAAAGAGATACAGTGGGGTGTATCACTTATGCATATGCAGTTAGCCACTTCTATGTTAATATGTTCTAGGAAATGGGATTTATCACTGTTCTCTGTTGTTTTGTTGTTTCAAAAATATGCATGCCTAAAAATTTCTGTCATAAAAATGTACAGCACTTATGGTAGAAAAAAATATATTTTTGTATTTGGGACATGGAGTTGTGTTTGTGAGGAAAATATTGATTAAATTGTCCCAAACAATTACTCCCTCACACAAATGCTTAAATAAGATGTAATGCAAAAGTGGAGTTAACAGTCTTGCTTGACAACACAAGCTGCTGCCTTCTAGAGTGCTTAAAACACTTATGATAATCTACGATAATCTACTCAGCACAGACACAGTAACACATTATCCATTTGAATGCTAAGTATACCTCATTCAGAACTTTAAAAAGGCATAGAACATATTCTGAGAGCTGAGAATAGCTCCAGTGGAACATGTTATCCTCTGTCAGGCCCAATACACACACACACTGTCAGAGACCTAAAGCGCGTTATGCAAAGAAATGAAAAGTGGATAAATAGCTGCTTTAGCTGCACCTTTGCCTTATATTTGTGGAAGAGGAGCTTTTTGTGTGAAATGGGCCATCACAGCAAATCTTAAAACTATATGCCCCTTTCCGTATTACATATCTAGGGATCAGCAAAGCAGACTGGGCAGACCTGGACTGAGGAAAAAACAGGCAATCTTCCAGTTTAGAGGTCTTTGGTTTTGTATCATAGCTGCAACGATAACCTCCAATTGTAATTTAATGCCCCCATTGAAGTAATGCACTTTATTGCACCAGTGAATTAAGTAATGATTATTTTGCGAAATTGCGGCCACACAATGGTCAATTAATCTTTAATGAAACTGTAACTTATGAGGCGGAGCATGGCATTGCAGTAAGCAGGTAACTGCTTGCCAAGGCAGTTACAAGCCTCAGTTGCGGCCTATACTCCCTGTCCATCACCATGTAAAAATCGAGCACTCAAAGAGACGTAATGAAAAGCCAAAGCCACAGTTGAAGATTCTTCGTCTTTAGTATTCATGGAATGTTTGAGGGCCTATATCCTCAAATGTACGTGAAGGAAATATATCAGCCTCTGATGTATGCAATGAGATTAACTGCCATTTTGAGGTGCTATTTATTTAGAGCAAGCCAGGCATGGGGGTTGCAGGGAATTATGTGCACTGACAGAGCATGAAGTTGGAGGTTATCAAATGGCTGCATGGGAATTCCAATATGCACCTTTCATTTCATCAGCAGCTCTTTAATGGTGGTAAGTGTAGCTCCCAACTCCAAACGTCTAGTGTTTTCTCAACAAATACCTACCTCAGAGCCATATAAACCATACGTTTATTGTCCAGACTTTCTCACTGTTTTCACGTGTTACAACACTAAGACATCAAAGCTGGGAAAGTCATAAAGAAAAATGTTTTTACTCTGATTAGTTTTTCATTTATTTTTTGGCCTAAGGGCCCCAGTTCTCTTACTCATTCCCCACTGCGCCAACAAATGTTGATGGATTTACTTTTATTGCATGACATCATTTCTAAACTGGAGTGGGAGGAGAAGACATCAAATATCCAATACATGAGTACGTATTCTGTGGGAGAATGTAGAGGTGTAGAAGAGGTGAAGAAACGGGAATGAGGAGAGTGATTGATGGAGTGAATGAGAGCCAAAGGAGGATGGGGAACGAGTCAAGGGGCATGCGCGTGAGTGTAGTGGGAGTACGACTGAGTGTAATGAAGTACGACAGACAAGATGTGTACAGAGACAGAGTAAGGGGTAAAGTGAGAGAGTCATGGAAAGCAGAGGGACAGAAACATTGTGAGAGGGAGAGTGGAAAACAAGAGATTGCAAGACTGATATTTCTGTGCTGAATGTCAGCATCCCGAATGGTTTCTTTGGCAGGCTCCTGGCACCAACACATTGATAAAAAGAAAATCTTTGTGTGTGTATGTGCATCTGTGTTGATGTTAGAGTTGGAGGGTATGACGTATGATTAGACAGAAGAAGGGAAGAAGGCGCGCTGAGGCACTCTGTGTTATTGTTCACCCGGCCGCTGGCACCAGCACTGTCAGTGAGCAGCGTTGATCCGTGAACTTGCCATCTGGAATCTCCCACAAATCACATTAAAGTTTCAAGCCCAGGAATACATCAAGCTAAATGAATATTGGATTCAGGGGCCGCAGACAGGCCTGATGGAGAAAAAGCCTTGTGCAACCCAACTCTGTTGTGGTCAGACATGATCTATCCATCCCCTTGACTTCCCCCATCCCTCCCTCCTTCTGTCCCTTCATCACTGATGATCAGTGGTTCTGATGATGTGTAGAGAAGAGAACTGACTGATGTTAAAAAGAGGCACAAATTAAAAGGAAAGATTATTTAGATTAAATAACTACAATTCAAGTTATGATTATATATAGGATTCTATATAGATATAACTTTAATTACAAGACTTGATAACATAATAATGACTTTAACAAAACATTTTTTTCACTGAGTCTATACTGTGAGTGAGTATTATTTGCTACTGTCATTATAATAGATACCATCTGACTCTGTGACAACACTTTCAAAATGATTCATGTGTACAATATAAAATTGTATGCTTACTTTCCCCTTTGTTTCTGCAACATTTTGTTGATTTTGCATAAATGGATTCCTGTTTTCATTATTGGGTTAAAATAATCTGTCAGTGGAAAAAAATGATGCAATCATTCATCATTCAATAACCGTTTCCTGGTTGCATATTTTCTGCTGAAGCACTGATTGTGCTCAAGTAAAACAAGAAGGAAAAAAAATCTATTTAGTTCCTTTCCAATCCAGCGGTTTGTAGAGCTAGGGATTTATTTTCCTGGGCTTGGACTGAAGAGAAAGCCTTTACTGTTATCTGTCCAAGCTTGAATTCTATGAGATCCCCAGGGTGAGGCTTGGAGTCTAAAAATTATAAACACCTTGTCAGCGATGAGAGCTACTTTCAGCTTCAGCACCAAATTGGCTTCTAGATTACAAATTCATTTATTGCCATTAGTGTATAATTAGCACAATGCTGCAGTGTTGGATTTGCAAACCACAAGCAAACACAAATGGTAATGTAGTAAAGCACATACCCATGCACCCACAAGAAACTGCACAAAAGCAGAAACAAGTTATGTGCTAAATAAACCAACGCTGCACAAGAGAGCAGGTATCAATCACTGTTGCATGTTGTCACAACACGAGTGACCCGCCACAGAGCAGACAGCTCAGATTGGACATAGGTGAGCTTTGAAGCACATCCTTTAAAAAATAAATGAGTCCTAACATAAATCATGAAAAAAAGCAATCAGGTAAGAGCAGTCAGCCAATTTCACTGCAGCTTTTCCCACATTCAGTTTTTTTTTTCTCAGATGCGTTTACTATATCTATAAAGAGATACTATATAAACACAAGTACTGTATATGGTATGTTCGATCACAAAATTATGCAAAATTTGTTCATATAACTTATTAAAAAGGGGTAAGGTTTTAGATTTTCTGCTGCTGTTTCTGCAGAAAAACAGGTTTGGGTTCATGATATATTGTAAAAAGCTTGAAGACCACATATTAAATATTTCTTTTGTGTCCAAGTAGTTTCATTGATTTTCAGCGTAAAGGAAATTGAACAAGGTTTGAAGTGCCTTTTTTTTCATAAACTAGAACAAAAAAAGAATTTTTAGCTTATAATGTTTCACTAAAACTTCCCATTTATCTCTGTTTCAGGTCTTCAGGTCATTTTCCCAGAATACCTACAGGAGAAATTTGTTCAGTCGGCTCTGAGCTACATTATGTGCAATGGAGAGGGAGAGTACATGTGCCGTAACAACCAGTGCATCTGTCAGTGTGCCGAGGAGTATCCCCAATGCAACTGTCCTATCACCGACATCCAGATTATGGAGAACACCCTGCTGGGAATGTCTGAGTCATGGGCTTCCTCATATAAAGACTTTGAGAGCTCTGGTAAGCCAGCAAGTCTTCCAATTTTTATTTACAATGGCAAGTGTGTAAATAAAATGTGATATATGGTGTACTATTGCATTGATAATAATTGATGCGTTTTTGCTGTTTTGTAAGGGAATGATTCCTGGTATATTTATCAGTTTTGTTTCAGAAGTGTATAAATGCGCACACATGTAGAACCTTAAAAAAGCAAATAACAGTAGAATCTACATAATTAGCAGAAACCCATTTTTCTTATTTTCACTGCAGTAGGTAGAGCAGGTCAGTAGTCATTTTTATAGTGCTGGAAAAGTTAGGTGTAGTTAAGTTAGGTGTGAAGGCCAAGTTCATGGATGGGCAGACAATGCAACGTTATTATTACGACGGGACTGGGGTTGCAGTGCCAAACACTTATTCCCTCTAACCACCATGATGATCTTTTCCTAACCTCAGCAGAGTGGTTTATATAAGGGCAATAGATCAGAAAGCATGGGTAATTTTTGAAATACAATGACAATAATCTGTTTTGTTAGATATGGGGATCTGTTCCTTATCAGAAATGAAACTAATTTCAACATCTTTCATGTGTCAAATTCTTTCTTTCTTTCTTTTTAAATTTTCATTGAATGAAACATATCAGGAGACAAAGTGAGAAAAAATGCCCAGTTGTTACATGGTACAATATTTATCTATTATTGATCTTATATAAAAATGTCCCAGTAAAACTAATAATAATAATAATAATATATTTATGCTCCACAAAAGAAAGCTAATGTGAGATGGGAGCCTGAGTTTACTGATTCACTGTGACAACACCAAAGTTGCAGTATGTCAGTAGTAAGTAAAGCACACATTGGCCCTTAAAATAGTGTTGTGTGGCTTGAACAAGTGCTCTTTGTAGGTGTAGTATGGTCTTTGGAATAAACCAAATATATATATATATATATATGTGTGTGTGTGTGTGTGTGTGTGTGTGTGTGAATTTAAGGACAAAACAAATTCTGTGTGCCATATTGTCAAAGAAAGCATTGATAAAAATCCTCCATGCAGGAAAAAAATCTCATATCAGTTTGTTTGGGTATAAAAGTAAATTACAAAAGTGGAGAGAAACTTTTTTGGTTCTGTAAGTTGTTTTTAAAAGGAAAGAAGATTAATGATGAGTAAGATTACCACCTAATGATCCCTGCAGATAACGTAGAATATTTTCCACTACCAAACATAACTGTGCTTGGGTATTTTTTACAGCACTGAATCATGGTTGATTTTATTTTTTGAAACTGATCATCAGAAAAAACACTTAAGTAATCTTAATAAATTAAAACTATAAAACAGAGTATTCACCCACTTGAAGTGATATATATATATTTGACAGCAATTACTGCATTCAGCCTATGTGTATAGGTCTCAGCCAGCATTGCACATCTGGACCCTGGACTTTTTCCGCATTCTTCTTTGCAGA
The DNA here is from genome assembly GCA_032362345.1 of Sandelia bainsii. Taxonomy (NCBI): domain Eukaryota; kingdom Metazoa; phylum Chordata; class Actinopteri; order Anabantiformes; family Anabantidae; genus Sandelia; species Sandelia bainsii. The sequence goes on from JAUMHL010000004.1 coordinate 8,705,458, forward strand.
AGTGCTCAAGGTCTGTTAAGTTGCATGGAGATCGTGACTGAACAGCCTTTCACAAACAGCCTTGTATTCTCAGATTTAAGTTTAGGCTCCAACTTGGCCAGTTCAGGACATTAAACTTGTTTTCAAACCATTTGTCTGTAGCTTTTACTGTATGCTTAGGGTCATCGTTGTCTTGCTCAGTGATCTCAACAGTGGCTTTCTCTTTGCCATTCTGAAAAAAGCTTTGACGAGTAAAGAACCCAGGCAACAGTCATTGTATGCACTGTCTCTCCCATCTAGGCTGCGGAAGCTTGTAACTCCTTCAGCGGAGTCTTCATGTCTTGTCAAGACTTTTGTCTTCATGGTGAAGTTTTTGACCAAGATAGTGATTCACCAGTAATCAGAGCTTCCAGATACAGTAGCTATACTGCAATCATTTGAAATACGTTCACTGCACTCAGGTGATCTCGATTTAAATAACTGTCTGACTTCAAAAGCCAAGTGACTGCACCAGTGATGACTTAGGTGAGTAACTTTAAAGGCCCTATAACTAATTTAAGATGGATTTCTGTGACTCAAAAGAAACCCAAGAGTATGGGCCTGATTTACTAAGATCCCAAATAGTACTAAATTGAGTGTGCAATCTTTAAAAGAGTTTGACAAAAGGCGCAAACATGGTGGAAGCGGCCATATTTAAATGAGGGTTTGGTTTGTTTCACTGGTGTCAACCGTTGAGAGTTTAGAGAGAGAAATTTGATACAGAGGAACTAAAGCTGTTAGTGGGAGAGGCTAATGATCACTTTGATGAACTACAGCAACAAAATCTCAGTATTCCAGGAAGAAGCGCTTTATGAAAAGATTGCTCATATAATTCTTGGGAAACCAGCTACCACATAAAAGTCACATTTTGCCTCATTCAGTCTGTCCTGGGTGCGCAGAAAGCAGAGTCAGCTGATCATATCGGGGCATAAGGCGCACATGCACACACTTATGTACACATCCTCTCTTGCATTGAGTGAATCAAACATATGGCTTACTTTTATAAGAGATGCAGGGGAAACCTCCTAAAAATTGTCTTTCAACTCATTTGAGTGTTGTTTTCTTTTGTGGAGCATTGTGTGTCAATGGCCCAAAGGTGTGTTTGTCAGAGTAAAAAATCCTCGCATTTAGAGGTGGATGTGCCAAATGTTAAGGTGTGATGATGTGCTGTAATTAATAAAAGCTCAGCAACAAATGCTGAGCTTATGGTTGATGGGGCACAGTAACTCATTTGGGGGGTATGGTCCCTCAGTGGCAAACGTAGCTGATATGCAGGCTGTAGCAACAGCAACACATGCACTCACACCAAAATAACAGCAGAAGGCCTGTATGTAACCCAGAAACATTAAATTGACTAAAACAACTGAGAGACAACACATCTTCTCCTACTTAATTTCTTAGAAAATGTGTAAAATATTAGTTATTGCAGCTTAAAAGTATTTTCTTTTTTGAATTACATTAGATTACTTTGTAGTAATTGCTTTTCTCTTAGTATTTTTACTGTAGATCAGTGTAAAAAAGCCAAATTAAATTGACCATGATTCAATATTGCAAACTTCCAAGGGGGTGAATACTTTTTTTAGGCACTATATGATGGACCATTTATTGTTACTGTATATGTCTGGGAGCCAACAAACTGATATGCACCGGTGCATGAGGTAAAGTGGAGTTACATTGTGAGAGATAAGCTGTGCTGTGTGACTTCTGAGAAGAGTTCATTGGACTGTGTGGACTATTTGGAAGCTATATCAAAGAAAGGCTCGATGGCTTTGATTTTGATGGCTTTGGTGTTTGTGTGAAAGGACTTGGCAACAACTGAACTGCTATTGCGCCATGACTTCATAATGGACTTTTTTTGATGAGTGAATCAGATAGTTGTGAATATTGGGTGGTGAAGTCAACCAGTGTTTCTAGGAAAAGGTTGAGGGAGGTACGTGACATCTCTAAAAACGGGGTGGAGGAATATGGCAAGTTCAAAACAGGGGTGGAGAAGGAATCTTGCTTCTTTGAAGAAAGGGGGATGGGTGTTCTGACATGCCTGGGAGGAGAGTGGAGGATATTCTGACATTTCTGAGCTGTGGCTGAAAAAAGCTCTCAACTCTGTGGTTAATGCTGTTAAACTGTCTTGAAAAGGTCTGTAGGAGGGTACTGGCAAACTGCACAAGTCTTTGCATGTACTGAATGTGGGGATCTGTTCTCCTAAGAGTTGTGTTGCATTCCCACCAATAATTTTTATGTTATATTTCCCCCCACAGCAAATATAGTTTACCACCAAGGTTTTACACTGTAGGTGGATTAGGTTTAGCTACAGCATTTGAACAGAATACAAAAGAAACAAACATTGACTCTGGGAGATCTTAATAGAGATCTTTATACTGTCTTCAGCTTGACTATATTGTTAAGGAGTATTTCAGCCATTAAATTGTACACTCTGTTATTTAGAATTATGTACTTAGATTTATCTTCAGAGACAATGTGATACTCTGAATGATCACTCAATATTTTCTCAATTAGCACACCAAATAAAAGATTTCTTGTCTTTGTGTATTTGCTGTTGGAGTTTTAGTAACATCTCCAATCCTATTGCTGTGAAAAATTGCAGCTACTGTAGTGTTGAAAACAAGGGTCAGGGAGCTGGGCTCATGGGTTGTGTGAAGAGGAGACAAGTAAGACCTATCAGAGGCACCAAGAGGAACATAAGGACAATCATCACCACTGCAGGGAACAAATGTGTTGCTCTTGTATAGTCTGTACACAGACTAAGAGGGTGTTTGCTGCACTGTGGGTCTCATTTCATTGGAAGCAATCCAATAAAATAAACCAGTATTACACAACATTGTACAACATTCAAAATAGATAAAGATTTTTAGATTGTTTTTTATTGACAACTGTCATTTTAGATGAGAAGTTACAAATTAACTAAAACCCTTCTGAGAAATACAATGCAATAGAGGACCTTGTCACCCTGCTCACGTCTGCTGCTTTTACTGTTGACAATTTACTCAGGATGTTTACTTAGATTAGGGTTGAACAAATGTATGAATCCAGTGTTTTTTTGTCAAATTCACTCATAATTCCAAATTGTTTAAAACACACAGGTAAGATTTTATATTTACAGTATATCTAGGTAATATACACTACTCACAAAAAGTTAGGGATATTCGGCTTTCGGGTGAAATTTCAGGTTGAACCTAAAATGCACTATAACCTTTACAGGTGAACTTAATGTGACCTTCCCTA
>JAUMHL010000004.1:8708815-8723103 GCA_032362345.1 Sandelia bainsii
GCTTTTGTTTCAATAAATTGTTTGAGATGAGGAAATCACCATTGCATGCTTCAACTTAAATGCCCTACTTTCATGATATAATATCACTGTAGTGTGAACTTTTTACGTTTTTACATAAATTTCACCCGAAAGCCAAATATCCCTAACTTTTTGTGAGTAGTGTATATAGTTTTTTTATTTCCTTTGTTTTCTCATATTTCTCTTTCTCTTTTTCTGTCACACTACCGCATTCTCTTCCTGCTTCATGTCTTCATGCTTTGTAATCTGCCCTTTCACTCCAATCATCTCTTGAATCCAGATGAGTTTAAGTCCTTCCTGAAGAGGTTACCCTCCACACACTTCCTGCCCATCAGCAGTGTGCATCTCCTGTGGGGCAGTGACTGGGACCTGCAGGCTCGCTACAGGCTCCTTCAAAGTTCCCTGGAGATCCAGCGACTCAAGATCCAGCGTACAGCCCGCAAGCTTTTTCGCCTCAGCATCCGTTGTCACCACAATCCCAACCACCAGATGCCTAGGGAGAGGTGGGTAGAAACACAACCTCCACTACATGATTGAAATTAGATGTGGATTTACTCCACAACATAAGCCAAAGGTGCCGTATTTGGTATTGATATTTCTGGATATTTGCTTCCTAAAGTGCTGGAAAAGCAGATGTGAAAATGTATCCCACAGACAAGTGACATCTCATGTAAATTTCTCCTCTGAGATCATGTAGGGGTTTTATTTTGCTTTTTGAAGCGTGCACAGTTAGGATGCCATCCATTATACATTTCAACTTATGGCTCTGTTGTTTCTGTCCATCAAGTCAACTTAGTGCTGAGGCTTGCACATGCCCAAAGCACTCTTGCTCACTCTTGTATTTCACATTGCAGTCTGGAAAGAAGATGTAGCTGTGGGAGTTTTCTTGATAGGTCATTGCACACATCTGTCACCAACTACTGCAGTTGCAGCTTAAGAGCCTTGCTGTGGATGTGCCATGGTGTCAGCACTGCCTGAATTTCCACATCCACTCTAGCAAATATCAGGAAACACTATGCAAAATATGCAAAGTTTCCGGCTGCCACATAAAAGACCCCATAAACTATGCTGTGTGGTGTAGAATATGTGAAATATTCATTTAAGTGGTCTGAAAACGAGCAGTTGTCACCTGCCACTGACAAAAAAGGAGCACACCCACATTTGTGTGAGAATTGGCAAAGGATTTTTTCTGAAGTGTTATCAAAGAGCTGCAGTATGTGCTTCTTCTTCCATGGAATACACATCAAGAGTGCCTGATGGCACTGGAAATAAGAGCAGCATGTTTATTTGCTTGCTTCTGTGAGAAAGCTTTGCATCAGATGGGGGACTTATTTGTTTTCATCACCTCTGTGTACATGTGAGTATGCTCAGCATACTGTATACTGTATGTGTGAGTGGAGCATAAGTGGTCTAGTAACTCACACGGGTTGTAAAATAATCCTCATCCTGCTGTGTATACTGTCATGTTTTCATGTTGTTGTACTGAAGATAAATTTGCTTCCTTTCATCCCCAGTCTCATCATCTTCCTATTTAGTTTGTCTCTAATAAAAATGTAGGATAATTTGAACAATATTTCATTGTATTCTAAGAGTTAGTGTTAAAAGTTGTGTTTATACTTATTTGTGAGTTTGGCCAATGCATTTCATCAGTCAGTTATGTTGCCATAAGTGTGTGATCTGCTTGCCTCTTCACTTGTCCATGATTTAAGAAAAGAACACCCCATCACCAACGGGGACTCCAACCCTCACCTCCCCTGTGGGTAGACTATAAGAGCTGATCAAAGGGTGTGTGAATTGAAGCAAAGCTAAAGGCCCATAAAGCACCAGATCAAGTGTTTTCAAGGTGTGTGCCAACCACCTAAGGGAGGCCTTCCAGCACATCTTCAGCCTGTCAGTGAGACTGCAGAGTGTGCGGATGAAGATGATGTGAAAAACATATTGCTTATCCCCAGTGGCCATGAATGGGCACACCAGTGTTCTAAATGACAGCAGGCCAGATCTCTTGTGAGCCACCATTTGGATCCTCTCCAGTTCATACATCAGGCACACAACAGGAAGGATGATGTCGTCATCCAACTGCTACTGTACATAGTGCTACTTGGAGTGGTGCTGTGAGAATCATGTTCATTGACTTCTCCAGTGGTTTTAACACCACTGAGGCTCCTCTACTGGGAGATATGCCCAGTACTATGCTATGCATGTGGTCACTACAGAACTGAGATCAACAGATATGATATGTTGGTAGGTGAAATCATTCATCTATTGTAGTTAAAAGAGCTAGTTTAGTCATGAACCCATAGCCTTAACAGGGTATCCATGTTCCTGCTATTATGCTTATAGTTTAATTAAATTATGAGTCATTTAGTGCAATTAGTATAATGTAAACTTATATTATCAAGTTACTGTATCCAAAAAGATTCTCTTAAATCACGTAAATCATGTTGCCCCTTCACTATTCAATATTATATTGTAAAAGGTCAGTCAAAAAATATATTCATGTCAGCTACTGAATGACAGGCACATGATACATTGCTTTCTGGTCATAATTACAATTGCATCACCACCTTATCATTGTACCAGTTTTCTATATCCAGGCATCCGTCCATTACGAGCATCGTAAATTCCTGTTGTGGACACTAGCTGCAATAACTGTGTAGAAACTTTATAGCTGAACTATATTGGATTTGCTATTGCATTTCCTGTAATGAGTATAGCAGCTTGCTTCAAGTAGAATGAACACAGCAGTTTGTCTTTGGTTTAAATGATTAATAGTGACAGATATGAAGTAGCATCACTCCCAGCCAAATCATTTGCATCCAGGCTATGCATGGGCTTTAATTATTCATGTTCAAAGTCAAGCATATTTACAAATATAAATGTACCCTCCATATGATAAATTACTTTGCCATAATTTCTATAGATTTTGCTGTTCCACTGTTTATGTCTACAATTCAGCTTCTTACTTGTTCTTATGCTCTTTTTCTACATACCCTGTTCACATTTTATATTATGTTTTATACTGCTGATATCCAGTCAAATAGAATTATCAATAGTATGTCTCTCACACTCTGTTGTTAATACTATTTTTAAATTTGCATGACCCGTCTGTTGGTCTTTTCTGCTTCCCTCCAGTGACAGATTCCATTCTCCTGCTCTGATTTTCTGTTTCTCCCTTTTATTTTCCTTGCTCCTACGTATGAGGGAGCTGTGATGTGTGTTATCTGAATACAAGAGCTGTTTGATACCCCATTACAAACACAGTGTTAGCAAATTCATAAATACCAACAGCGTCCATTCCAGTGTATTCATTTAATTTCCTATGGGCAAATCTAAGCTGAGCCATTGCTTTCGATGAAAACAAATAAGGCAAAAAAAAATCTAGCTGCATGATGCACACCAATAGCTTATTGAGGGAGACAGTTTAATGATAGAACATATGACAGTATTTTAGACTGGATTTTTCAACATTTATTGCAAATAAATTCAAAGGAGGGTCATTATCACTGTGCCTGTATCCAGAGAAATAAAGAATAGCCAATAAAAAATAATGGAAATAGTTTTATATTAGTGACACCTGTGAAGCCAATCTCTCATGTATGCAATTTTGAATAAGGAAATTGTATACAAAATATAAAATATATTTTTATAAACAAAGAAAAAAGTATTTGAAAAAGATATTTATTCTACAACATTCTGAACTATTCAACATCTAATATGTGACATCCATGTTTATGGTTTCCTAATAAAGGAGATTAAGACATTTTATCTATTTAGTGCAAATAATCAAACAAATTTGAAATAGAACCTTCACAAAAGTTACATACCACATCTGAAATGGAATAAAATAACGAGAAAAGCCTTGGAAAGACCATATCAATGCACCACACAAAAAAAGTACATATTATAGCCATTTAAAGCAAAAACAATCATTAGAAGCAAAGGATTTATATTCGGGATGACAACTCTCGTGCTTGTGGTGCGAGGCACACGCTTTCATGTTCTGTCAAATAAAAGACCAAAATATACAACCAAGAAAAAAAATTGCAAAGCAGATTTAAATCCACATTGACACAAAAAATCTCAGAAGATGCTCTTTGCATGTATTCATATAATTTTATACATTTGAATCAAGAAGATTTTTCTCTAAAAACCTCTATTCAGAAAATCTTTCTTTTTTTTTCAGAATAGCTTAATGCCATCAGTTCTAGTCGTTTACCCTGCTGTTGTTGTGCATCCATTGCCGTCTTTACTGTAGGTGATCTGTTCTGGCATCACTTTGGGTTTAGCTTGGGGGCTCACCAGTGGCTGAGAAGGCAGTGTCATCCATCATAGTTAATGCTTAGGTTCATTAACATGTCAGTGTAACCTTGACTAGCCCTCTCATCTGAAAAATCTGAATTCAGAATTCACATCCTATAGTCAGAAAAGAAGTTCCAATACTGTCAAGATGACAAGAAAGATGCCTGAGGGGAAATGTAGAGACAAGATAAGAATAGAAAGTAATGCCTTCCACCTAAGGGAAATAACACAACACCTCACTCTTAAAGAGAGAAGAAATTATTCTATTAAGTGACAGTTCTAACTAGATGTGTTTCATATACAGTTTACATGCCTTTCATTTACAAAGTATTTCATGAATTTATTTATTGTATTTTTACACCTTTGAGTCATATTCAACTTTTTAGTCACCTCTGAAAGTATTGGTATGGCAAGGCTAATTCATTTATTTTTGCTTTACACTGAAGACATCTGGGTTTAAGATAAAAGGATGGATTTGAGACCAAATCTTAGAATTTCAGCTTTTATTTGATGATATTTACACATCAATACATTAAACGACATAAAACATAATACCTTTTGTATCAAATCCCACCCACACTCAATAAAATTGTGAAACATATCACCGTTTGTTACCCAGGATTTTTCTAACAATAAATAGCTCTAAATGACTACTCTTGGTTTTAGCCTCGGTTTTGCCTATGAAGATTAATTTTGTTGTTAAAAAGGATAAATCAATTGCTGTCTATGGGAGAAATAAAATCTGAGAAAAGAGGGACAATCATACGCAACATACGCAGAATTGGTCAGTCAAGGAAAACAACAGCTTATAACAGAAACATTGTGATACCAACAACCTCCACAGAGTATAGTTGGAAGTGCAGTAAAACAATCCACCATCTGAAGAAGGCTTTGTGTGCAGAAATACAGAGGACATACCACAACATGCAAACCCCTCATCAGCAGTATCAACTGGAAAGCCAGGTTGGAAAAAAAAATAGATGCGCCACAAATGTTCTGGAACAAATCTCTACCAATGTGGTGGAAAGGCCAAAGTGTGGAAGAAAAAGGGATCTGCTCATGAAACAAAGTAAACAAGCTTCACATGCATCTGTGAAGCACAGTGTAGTGTCATGGCTTAAGCTTGCATGGTTGTTTCTGGAAATGGCTCACTAATTCTTATTGATGATATAACTCATGATGATTGCTGCACGTTAAAATCAGAGATGTACTGAAACATTTTGTCAGCTAATAAACCGAGAACTGCATCAAAAGTATTAAAGTATTTGAGAGACGTCAATGACGTCAAGTCAATGAAACATTTAGACTGGCCAAGTCATTCAAAAGACCTTAGCTCAGTTGAACAAGCATTTCACCTGCTGCAGAGGAGGTGCTATGTTCTATGTTGCTTAATGTATCTAGGTGTGAATACCATAAAATCAAACCTGAAATTCTTGCTGAACTTTTTTCTCATATCCATCTTTTGTGTAAAGGGAAAAACAAATGAAGTTGCCTTACTGTTTCAGTACTTTTGCATTGGACTCTACATGTCCAATTAATTTCAACAGCTTACTTGAGATAGGTATATTATGGTAATCCAACCCAGTAAATTACTAATGAGCTTTATTTTGTCAGTTGCTGCACCTTTGCGTGTTACAGCAGTAGGGAAAGGATTAAAGCCTTTAACTGCATTCTCACAAAATTAAAAGACAATTTAACATAATTAAAACCAAACCAATAGTATTCAGTGTGATGGAAATGTGCCACAGTAAGTTAATTATCACATTGTCACAGAGATGAATAAAATACAAATGAGAATGTAAACACCAGTGTACTGTATGCTATGAAAACAAATGTCATTTTCTCTTCTCTATTTAGATCTGTGATGCAGTGGCTAAACAGGGTTCAATCCTTCCTCTACTGCAATGAGAATGGGTTCTGGGGGACCTTTCTGGAAAGCCAAAGGACATGCGTGTGCCACACAGGTGTTACCCTGTGTCAGCGACCCATCCCTTGTGTCATAGGTGGCAACAGCAGCTGTGCCATGTGCAGCCTAGCCAACATCTCACAATGCGGCTCCTGTAACAAGGGCTACAAGTTGTACCGTGGTCGTTGTGAGCCCCAGAATGTGGACTCTGAGCGTAGTGAGCAGTTCATCAGCTTTGAAACTGATCTGGACTTTCAGGACCTGGAACTCAAATACCTTTTACAAAAAATGGATTCGCGACTGTACATTCACACTACTTTTATCAGTAATGAGATCCGCTTAGAGACATTCTTTGACCCTCGATGGCGTAAACGCATGTCCCTGACTCTCAAAAGTAACAAAAACCGGATGGACTACCTCCACATGATAATTGGTCTATCAATGAAGATCTGTCAGATGCGAAACAGCAGTATTGACCCCATGTTCTTTGTTTATGTCAACCCATTCAGTGGTAGCCATTCAGAAGGCTGGAGCATGCCCTTTGGTGAACATGGTTATCCACGTTGGGAAAAAATACGACTGCAGAACTCCCAGTGCTTCAACTGGACACTCTTGCTAGGCAACCGGTGGAAGACTTTCTTTGAGACGGTGCACATCTACCTACGTAGCCGTGCCAAGATCCCAACTGGCTTACGCAATGACACAGGACAGGGTCCAGTGGACCTTGCAGACCCCAGCAAGCGCCAGATCTACATAAAAATATCTGACATCCAAGTGTTCGGCTACAGCCTGCGCTTTAATGCCGACCTGCTCCGCAGTGCTGTGCAGCAGGTTAACCAGTCGTACACACAAGGAACTCAGTTCTACTCATCCTCATCTGTTATGCTTCTGCTACTGGACATTAGGGATCGAATTAATCGCTTAGCCCCTCCATCTGCACCTGGCAAACCGCAGCTGGACCTCTTCTCTTGTATGCTAAAGCATAGGCTCAAGCTCAACAACAGTGAGATGATTCGAGTAAATCATGCCTTGGACATGTACAGCACAGAGATACTAAAACAATCAGATCACCTGACTGCTAAACTCTGTTGAACACAGTGATATTAACATTTGGACAGCAAACTAAACACCCAACTATGATATTAATCTTTGGTTTCTCCTTTTCATTTTTGGACCTTTTCTGCCTTTTGATGTAATATTAACTTTGTAAGCATAATTCTTAAGGAGAAAAAGGAAAAAGGCAATGATGAAAAGCATTTCAGGCAGATAAAGAAGATTTATGGAACCACTATAAAGACTGTATCATATATGTCCCAGCATGTCTGTCATTCCCTAAAAGAACTTAAAAGAGAATGGAAAAAAAAAAAAAATTTTTAAATCTATGTACTGGTTAAAAAGAGGCCTTTTACTTGGAGGGATCAAAGGTTACATCTGAAACTGCCATTCTTTACTGAGAAAAGAAAAAACATTTTTAAATTAATGATGATATAACACAAGGGCAGACCAGATATCCTTTTACTTCAGCTAATATGTAAAATATTTCAGACAAAATGGACAGTTTACTATTAAAGATGTTTATACATTGTAAGGATAAAATAGCCCTAGTGAGTAAGTACTCAACACATTACTAATAGACTCTTTATTACATTTCAAACCCACAGCAACTCTACATTGCTCTTTGTGAGTTATGGAGCACTCTGTCATTGTTCTGGCACATAAGGCACACAGCAGGGCAGTAATGGATAGTCATGTCAAATGACAAAAGCCAGCTGTTTATTTATACATATATATGTGGGTGAATGTGAGTACGTTTGTGTGCACAAATGTGCGTATACCTTTTTTTTATGCTTATTGCTGTTTGTCAATTGAATGTGTCATTTTAGACTGACTCCAGTCTAAGCTAAATCTTGCATTTGGAGCGCTTCTTCCCGTGTTTGAAATTCAAGCTGTGTTGTCACAAGGCAGTACCTCCTGGTGCGTGAGTGCAATATTGTGGTCTGAAGATTTAAGAATCAATGCTATTTTGTACAGCTTTGCAAAATGTACATGTTGTAACTGCTGATTTGTGGAGCTTTTCAGCACCAAGAGAAAAACGTAAACATTCATCATTCAGGCACATTTGCAAGACAACTTAAAGCCATACACTTCCCCAAGGTCAACATAAAACATAAAGTTTGTCCCTCTTTCACTTAGTATTTTGTAACATGAAAAAAAAAATGTTCCATTTGTATGTTTTTGTTTTGTTCTTTCAGTTGATTTCAGATAAGAGCACAGCAAAAAGACAGATGCTAAGAAAAGGTATATTATGTTGGATAAGAATCGTGTTTAAAAGCCATTGAATTTCTATGTTGTGCCACAGGGAAAAAAAAGAGTAAGAATGGTTATATTAAAACTTTAAATACCTTTCTGGCAGTGTTTAATCTGTAAGCTTTTAATGACCATGTGTAAAAATGTCTGTTTTATGTTCTTATTTTGCATGATGCTGGAAACACCAAGAGAACTGCAATTTTACAACTCTCTCAGTCATCAAACTTAAATATGAAACACTACCTATGTATTTTTGGTCACAGTTTATTTGGGTAATCCAATGTTGAAACATTACTATTGCTAATAACTTTTTGTTCTAGCCCATTACTTCCATATTTCTTAACCACAACAAAGGCAAGGTCACTCATGTCATACAGCCTAACTGCTCAAGCCGTGCATGGGTGAGAACTTAAAAAAATGAGGTGTATTCATATTTGCTGCTGTGCCATACAAACTCTGGCAAAACCTTCTTCACACTTTAAAAGCTCCAAGCCCAGCTGCAGTGCTTTTAGAGCAACATTCAAAAATCCATCATGTCCCTGTTTTTTTTTCTGTTTTATGTCTGTTAGTGTGTTGGAGTACTTTCGTTGACTTTCTGTTTTTTGTTAAATTTTGTGTTTGTTTAAATAATTGTTGTTCTTTTACATTGTGATAAGATTATTTGCAGCGTTAGCTGTAGGCAGACTTATTGTATGCAATATATCTAGGGGCAGCCATGGTGGTAACAACAATTCCTCAAGCAATCCCACGTCTTGAACACAGTGGTCAAAGTTAGGGCAATGATTTAAGCAAGAAATGGCAGCAGCCCTAGAGAAAAACCTTAAGGAGGAAGGTTTGTCAGCTGCATATTTCACGGTATCCACTATCACAATATTAATAGTATAGTTGTCTCTGTGCATTTTGTGCTGTTTATGATATAGGCAAAAAGATGTATGTCTGTTTTGTGTGATGGTGGTTGTCCTTATGTTTTACATTGAGCAGCCATAACATTAACATTGTAGTGTTAAATATTAACAGGGTCAGCATGGGAAAAATTGCTAGCCATGATTGGCTGGTGTCAGAACACACAGTGCACTGCAGTTTGTTTCATATGGGTTTGTGTAGCTGCAGATTGGTTTGACTGCCCATACTGACCCCTGTCCACCACAACATAAGTGTTAATAATATTATGGCTGATTGGTGTATTTTACTGTTGTGCATGCTTTGTTAACATTTCATAGGTGCTTTCTAAATAACAACTTAGTCACTTACTTATCAAGTAACTGTGATTTTACTTGATTCAAATGAAAACTAATGAATGTCAGATGATTCAGTAGTCTGCAAAACTGCTTAAGATATCCAGTGTTTGGGTTGCCCATTTGTGATGGTGTGCTGTTTAGGTCAACTTAGGATCATGTGGTCTGGATCAGTTCTGTGTTGTTAAATCAATCTCAAAGTGCAACACTTTCATCAGTCTTTATCATTATCAGGGTAGTAGGTCAACATCTGTAAAGGTACTTTCAGGAAGTGAGCAGTTATCATTGCAGTGCTGTTGCTTCCAGTGTACACACAGCAGCAGCTTTGTCTCAAAGGAAAGCAGCAACCGCAAGGAAAGAATCTGGGCAGCTGGATAGCAGGCAAGGACTGTATCTTGACTAGTGTGTCTGCTTAGGTGTAGATGGTAGCTGTGGTCACAGAATCATATCCTGTGGCTGCAAAGGAAAACACCACCAACTCAGCAGGGGGCAGACACAGTAGTAACTGCTTGGTGTCTCAAAGCACCATGATATTACACTAGTTTATCAACCGCTGTTAGGAATATTGAGCTTATTAGCATGCTAATGTTAACATGGAAGCATTTTACACTTTTGCAAATATATAACCATATCCATAGCATTACTACTGTAACATTTGATTGCTGATGGAAACACCTAATAGATTATTTTAAGCTATTATAAAGAGAATTGACAAACAGAAGTTATGCTTAACAAGCCTGAGGTGCCCTATATGGTAAATAGGGACACCTTGCATATTCACCTGATAGTTCAGCATCAACATTGGAGTATCTAAGTCAATTGTTACCATTATTATTATTATTATTATTATGATTATTAATTATTATTAAGTGCCTGTTATCTATCCCTTTAACATGTGTAGAGGTGGAGAAAATGTCTAAAGAAGAGTGACACTGAATTATCTTCAGAATTTAAGACCATAAATGTATTAAGTGAACACTTCATCTGCTCTTGAGGACTACACCTTCAAGCAGGGTTGTGCATGTGGGGAAGTCAACCACCAGAGAGAGACAAAGAATGACCTGAGAATGGTGGATATTTTTTTGTCCCCTGTTGTACAGTATATCTGTAAATATTAACTCTGTTACAGTAACTCTGCTGCAGTAACAAGATTATAAAATAAAACAGTATTGAATGGGAATACAAAGACTACTTCAAAAAAGCCCTCCATTTGAGTACATTAGCACAAAGTATAGGGCACCCATGTCTTATATATCTAATTAGATTCATGACAATTTATGACTGTTTTTATATAGTTAAAACATACTGTAAATTACTATTTAGTTTTGACTCACTTGCAAGGTCCATAAAACAAGCACATTTACTCGTATTACATTATGCTACCACAGTGTTGCTTACATGTATCCATGGATATGTCTAAAGATTTTTACACCTAATACCTTGCCTATGTACTTTTTTGCTGTTCCGTTGAGATCATTATATCAGCTTATTTCCAATGAATGTTTCATATAATAATCTATTTCTCATTAAAAGGCTATATTTAATAAGAAGAGCAAGGCTTGTTTGTACCATTTCCCATTATAGAAATTGTTTGCCACAGAACAAAGTAGTTCATGCCGTGTACAGACTATTTTCAAATTCTACTATAGAATATTATCATTTATAAAAAAAAGATTTCTTTCCTGGCTGACACGTTCTTTCTGTGGCTTTGCATTCGTTTGTTTGCTGAGTGCAAACAATGAAAGAAATAATGCTTATGCTCAAGGATTCACATCCTGTATCAGTGGCATTCACTATCACCAGACTGAGTATTTATGTCATTTCTGTCCATCTGCTCTTACACTTAATCATCTCTTGCTTTGCAGCACTCTGTTTGCTCAATGTGGTGCTTGTACAAGCATCAGAGCAGAAATGTTCTTAGTCTTTAATATTGATATATACACTCATTGTCACATGTGAGGTATATGTGAGGCACTACCTGACAGCTTCTGCAGCATGGACTGCTGAAGATTTATAAATAGTGGGGAATATTGAACAATTGTAACATTTGAAAGTAATTAATTAATTATTAATTATTAATTAAAAATATATGAACACTTGACATATATTGTAAAACACAAAGTCAATGGTTGCATACATTTTCATGGATTATTTTCTTTTAATGATCCTCAGAGAAGCATTGAGAAAAGAGACTTCCTAGAGACACGAGAGGATTCAAATCTATTATGGCTGTGCCTGTGATGAAACCACCGATGCTATGGATTTAAACATATTTTCAGTTTGTCATTTTTATGCTGCATCACAGATAACGGTGTTTAGAAAATGTCTTCTTTGTCATTTGAATATCCCTCATCATCATCCAATACAAAAAACTGTACTACATTGGGAATTGCCTATTTATAATTGAGAAAATGGGTGAAAAATAAACAACTCTTGCAGTGTGAATTGTATGTTGAAATTGCTAGATTCAGCAGTGAAGTCTATATGATCTGTAGCTATGTCATATGTTATGCACTAAGAGTTACCCTCCATTTCTTATCATTGGAAAGTAGCAGAAGTCAAAATTTTTCTTCCAACCACCACAGGGGAACTCCACAAACTCTCTCAGTCTTCACAATAAAAAACCTGATCATTGTTTACTTAAAGAAATTGCAGCAACAAGTAACATGATTATGGCAGCATACACTTTGAAGAAAGACATTTGCTCAGAAACTTTTCTATTTTTACAAGATGTTCTCTGAGATCTTTTCACATTACGTCAGTTTGTCATTATTAAAAGATGGTTAATCACAGATGTTTGGTACTGACCACTTTATCCTTCAGTCAATACAATCTCTGCAGCATCACAAGGCTTAAGGACAAAATTAATACACTATGCTTCTGATTCAATATGTTCCACACCAGAACACAGTGCTGTTATGCGCAACTATTCGCTGTGTTTACTTTGATTAAATAATGTGCAAATTATACCAAACTGTAAATAACTACACACCTCTACACACACAAGACTCATCCTGTAGAAGTAGTATTCTCCATTAAACTGGAGATAATTACTGGGCTTCCACTGTCCAGCTCTAG
Source organism: Sandelia bainsii (assembly GCA_032362345.1). Taxonomy (NCBI): domain Eukaryota; kingdom Metazoa; phylum Chordata; class Actinopteri; order Anabantiformes; family Anabantidae; genus Sandelia; species Sandelia bainsii. The sequence continues at coordinate 8,721,659 of JAUMHL010000004.1, forward strand.
TAAAGAGTTTCTGGAACAACTTGTGCATGTACCTGATTTCTTTCATACCAACCATGTCTCCTGAAAATTGTTTTTACTCAACTAAACTGCAATGTATTTTTTGAATGAATGAAGTGATATATCTGTTAATGGACAGCAAGTAATTGGGATGAACAGAGGGCATATAAAGCACAGGACTAACAAACCAGAGTCTCATGTGAGGTTGGATTTAGGCAAGAAAAGCATTACCTTACTCTTCCCTGCTCAAAGTTTTGTCAAATACACAGGGCAACAGATTTTAAAGTTGTGCATGTCAGCTTCTCTGTGAAACTCTGCAATCATAACTTTGCAACATTTTGTCTACAACTACATTTTTATAGGAAGGTGTTTTGACCTCGACCCTCACCCAGAGCTTCTAATGCAAAAACCTGGACATGCTTTCTCACTGGCTTCTCATAAATCAACACTGCCAGTTGTGTTGGTTGAAATGCCTGATGAAGCCAAAGGAATCTTTTCCAGGTATTGAACCTAGTTTTGACAGCAATGTGCCACCTGGAAGATTCTTGATCATGGTTTAAGGCCTATAAACCCAGGCTTGTCTATGGAGTCCAAGCAGTTTATATATTTAATATTTATCAAACAGACATAAATGAAACACTCCCTAGACTTTGACATTATTTTAATTTGTTATGCAATACAGTGGCTTCCAAAGTATTCAGAGAACTTCAAACTTTCAAAACTGTATTGTGTTGTACATTTAAAGCTCCAACAAGCAAGATTTGTAATGGTTGCCTCCTTACTAACACAATTGAATAAGGCAAAATATACAAAAAAAAAAAAAAATCTTACAATAAAAGATACTAATACTAATTTGAAGGTAACTTAATGTTTAGTTTGCTAATGCTAGGTAACATTACTTTGCTTTAAGAGATGTCCACATGTTTGTATTAGACAAATATAATATGTACATAATTTTAAATGTATAACTAAATGATTACATAGTGATTTAATAATGAAAGAAAGACAAGAAGATGATGTCAGAGGAAGCAATGTGTTAGAAGTATATATGGAATGGCTGTGCAAACTGTGACTGGCGCACAGGAAGAAAATAGTTGAAGATGCATATTTACTGGACTTATTCACAAGACATAACTTTGTTATTACTTTGCCAAGTTTTGTTTGTGATTAGCACACATATTACATCTGAAAGAATTTATGCTTTCTTTCGTCAGTGTTGTACCAAAGTCTGTTCTATCCAAAGCTAGCTGTAGCTGTGTGTGAAACAGTGCCAAAAAGCATTACTCAGTTCTTCCGAGAAGTCTCGGGGACAGGGTTGTAAATTTACATAGTGCAATAACAAATGATCCAGCCACTCAGTGGCTGACTTACGGAGTAGAAATTGATCATTTAATAGTTTTTCCTCAAAACCCTTTGTTGTCTGACCATTTCTTAATAACATTTGAATT
>JAUMHL010000004.1:8723203-8733410 GCA_032362345.1 Sandelia bainsii
ACTGAAGACATGTATCTTTTCATGAAAAACATGGTCATTCCTATGTGTGTCCAAACTTTTGACTGGTAGTGTAGCTGTACTTAATAAACTGCCAACCTAGTGTAAATGTACAACTATTGCTGTTACAGTAGCTTTTTTATTTTTGACTATTAATGTCTCACAGATACTAATCAGAATTCAAATTAACTATTTATAAGTTCACATGAGTGAAGGAATTAGACTCAGATTTTCAGATGCACACCAAGATAAGACACCAATATCGATTTACTAAACTTTAAACAACCTTTAAGCTAAATTTTGTGTTAGACAACAAATCTAACAAAGAAAAACACACATTAAATAAATTAAGCCAATATAAAAATAACACTACCAAAACCTACCAGTACATTATGAATTATTCATCAACGTATTTACAACTTCCTCCACTTACAGTTATGGTTTCCAGTGTGCTCCATTGTGGGTTATAACTTATTTATCATAATTAATACACACATAAAATACACACATACTTAACAAGGTAACAGACTATTTAGGTTGCAACCAGATAATATCTAAATCTGTTAAACTTTACCCTTTCACCCTGTAGCTGGTAAAATTTTCTTAATATGAATACATTTATGTGAAGTGTATATTACTCATTTTTAGGACTTTTATTTGAATAATTATGAAAAAATATCACAAGAGACAAACACTAAATGTGGGTCATTTTTACTACATGTCATTTGGCTACAAAACTGTGTTTGGGTAATGTAGCTATTTGTCTATATACATTGTATTTATTATAATATAGATATACTATACATATTGAAGGTTAATGACTTTCTTCATTTTGGTTTGGATAATGCTGGCTCACAGTGTTGACTGACGGCATCAGCTCTGTCATTACATATTGAACTGAAAGTGCTCCTTAAAGCCACTGTGGAGATATGCCTGCAGTTTATTTTAAAATGAAGTAAACAAACACCACTGCCCCTTGTAAGTATTATTACAAACATTGACAATTTACAACTATCAGTTCTTGACACACAATTAAACAAGCCTTTCTCGATTATATATTTTTATTTGAACATTACCATGCTTAAGTTGTTTTCTTGAAAATACGCCTTTGCACTGCACCGCTGTTGTTTCATAACCCACACCTGGTAGAGTGCAGCACAAGAACAAAGAGGCTACAGCAGACAGATGCCTTCTATCAAAGACATTTCATCCAATAAGAGTTTGGCAAAGAATCAGTGCTCTGTGACTCATTTAATCAGAACAAGGTGGGAACAATGTATGTCATAAACTTAATATCATACTGTACAATAAATTTTACACTACGTGGGTGGTGCAAAATCTGTCCCATTTTTACACTTTTCATTTCATTTACTCCCTCTGGTTCAGAGCAACTTGTTATGTTTTGAAGCATAGAAAAAAGAATTTCTTAAAGTTCACAAAACCCAGAGCCTCCAGTCTAGGATGATAAGAAAAGTGGGGCAAGAAAAACACATATGCTTATATAATGGAGAAGTACGGAAAACAATCCAGACTCAGTTGAATAAATGTCAAATAGATAAAGCCCATTAACAAGGAACAGGTGAACTTACTGTTAAGTTTGTGCTTTCCTCTGGGCAGAAAAACAGCTGACAGGAATAAACACACTTGTTAGTGTACACTCTCGCCTTGCAAGGAATTAGACACAACCTGGCAGGTAGCTCTCCTGATAATTGAAGACACTGCACCGTAAACACCTCAAGGCTGTTGTTATTCTAGAATCTTGTTAACAGCTGTGGATGACAGAAATCTGTGAGTGCTGATGTTAAGGGCATTCTACAGAGTGAATTTTGTGACAAGCCACACAAAAAATAACAGCATAAAGTATTTTAGGAGTAAAATGTTGTCATATGGCTCACAGCTAGAGGAAAATGACTTGAAACACCGTAATGCAGTTTCATGCAAGGTGAAAACTAGTGTGGTTTGCGGATGTGTCTTGATATTATGATGTTTTGGGTTCAGCTGCGGTGTTATTTATGACGGCCCTCAGGTGCAGAGCAAAATCACAAATTTGCAAAGAAAAGAAAAGATGAAGTAATGAATCAAAGCAGCCTTTCAAAACACAAATAGCAGGGCAGCACAATAAATCTGAGACTACGACAAAGGGAAAAAAAGACACAAAGATAAAACAATTAATCCAAAAGAACAATTCAAGAAAACTGTTTCCAAAGATCTACTGTTGGTATCACTTTATTCTCAACAGCTCATCTGTTTTGATGCACAAATATATCTCTATATGCAAAGAAGAGGTTTAACACTAACATCCACAAGCCAGAAAAGATGTTATATTCTGTTTTATAATATTATTATTTGCTATTTTATAGCAAGACAAAAGAACATATATAGAATCCCCACATTAAACAGGCTCATATTAATGCCAGTACACTGTAAGTATCTATTAGCCATAAGTAGCCACAGTGTCTCTATCTTCAGCAACTGTCTTATTATATGTTTGTTGTGTGCCTACATGTAGGTAAAATGCTTTAGTTCTGCACCTTCTGTGGAATCTAAATGTGTCATAAATGCTTGAAGGTGATACAATGTGGTAAATCCAGATATCACATTTTGGTCTGAGAATCAATCTACTAATTATAAGAGCAGCCAGTATGTGTATATATTAACCTGCCAGAGCTTTGGAGGAGTAATTAGACTGACTCAGTGTGTTTCAGAGTGTTCATTCTATCCTTTTTAAGGCAGATTTGTGCTTCTCTGCTTTGGACGTAGATTTCAGTCACAAGTATGACGAAATCCAGCGCTATAAACCGGAATTATCACCTGCCAGATAATAATTAACACCAGACATAAAGCTTTAGCTTCTGCACTAATCATAAGACTGATGTTCATGCTGACTGTGGATGTGCTTACTTAATTGGAGTGATGATTGGATTGGGTGGTGATAATTGGATATGTGTAGTATAGTTTTATTTGTACTGCGTATGTGTCCTGTAAAAAAGACTTTTTTTCTGCAGGAACAGTTCAAGATGAGTTATAGTTCATTCCAGACCTTTTTTCATCCATATGATGGATTCACCTGATCTTTGTGACAAAATGTATAATGTCCTTCATTTCCAAAGTGTTCTTGTGCTCCTGAATTCCAAGAAATCACAGTTTGCGTAGGTTTGACACTGTAAGTACACAGTGCTAGGAACATGTGGCTTTCATAGGACTATTAAGGTTATTGGATCCCAGTGTGCATTTGCTTTAGATATTGCACAGAACATCCATTTCCAGTATAACGTCTGTAGTCATAGCCTCGCAAGTCATATGGTTCAATAAGATTTGGAGGTTGATCCAAGGGAGCTGACATAAGCAGGACACTACACAGCAGGAGCATAAACACTAATGGAGTTAAAGGAATGTGGAACCTTCTATTTTATTAGAAGGGAACACTGTCCCTATTTTTAAATTGGACTCAGTGGTTTAATCTATTAACAGCTCATTGGGCCTTTGGTGGTTAAGAAATAGATACACGGGTGGCATTTCCAGTATCACTGCCTTGCAGCTTGGCTCCAATAACTGTTCAGACATCGTCCGTGAACATTTTAATATTTTTTCTCGTTTTCTTTCTTTCTTTTTGTCTTGCTTACTGAATGATAAATGGCACAACATATTTTTAAGCTTCCTCATGAATCAGATTTCTAACTGGAGCATGTGTGGAGGATTAGATCATTTCCATTCATCGATACAACTGTTCTGGTGGGTTTGTTATTGCAGCTTTGTTGACTATTTTAATGACTTTTTAATGAATAGTAAGTTTAGCTTTGGCTTGACAAAATATAAAAAAAACTTTTGCCACATCAGGTACTTATTATATAACTGTCATTTTTTGTATGCAAGTTCAAGCAGCCTGTAGGTGAACAAAGGTGATGTTATAACTTTCAAAGAAAATTACTATCATTATTGGCTTTAGGTTTTAATTTTCTTGAATGAGTTGACCGGGTCATTGGATAAAAATTTTGCCGAAACAGGGGCGGTCAATTTTGTTTGCTTCTCTACAATGTATATGTGCTTGCAAATATTCCTAAGAGGCTGTTCATTAACACACGACCCCCACTTTCACTGCCCTAGATTCGCAGTCTGACTGACAGAATGGGGCAATTTATTTACATACTGATGACCGACAGCTTCACCTTTACTACTTAGTACTTTGCATGAAGCTGCTGGCGGTTGTTTTGTCTCTGAGGCCTCAGAATAGCATAGGATAACACACTCATCTTTTGTGAACACTAACAAACTAGCTATCCAGCCTGCTTGATCTAGACAGGCACTGGTGAGATTGATGGCTGCGACTTGAAAGCTGTATTTCAGAAACTGCCTACTCTCCCCTGACAATATTCTATAAACTGCTTCCTCTGTTAAATCTGGTGGCTCACACTCCATCTGTCTCTGTCAGGGGGGAGACACACACACATGCACCATGATCACAGTTTCAAAACACAAGCCAGGAACACCTTTCTAGCCTTCCTCTCCTCCTACTTTCTAGGGATTGTAGTGGGAAGGAGTAATATTATGAAGACACATTCATATGCATCCATTTATCAGTATCAATATGGGTGGAGTCAAAGGCTAGAAACCAGCTATTGTCTATTGGAGGGGTCACTGTGCTACTTTTATTAAGGACCTGCTTCTGTTTTAGGGACAAGCTCCTCCTGGGTGTTCATGAGAGCTCTGAGAGCTAAATGCCCAATTAACCTTGCCTGGCCCAGGCACATTTTTACACATTTAAATGGTTCCCCAGTGGCAAAAGGTAATTAATTAATTTAATGGGATGGCATGCTCACCTCATTGTTGAAAGGTGCTGAGTTCACATGGCTCTAATCAATGGGATTACCTTTGGTCTTATTTTGCATGCCACTCAGAGGAATCTTAAGCAAAACAAATTATGATTTGTAGGACAAGTAATTACTCTACTCTCATACTGCACTAGTTGGATATTGTGAGACAATGAGAAAATGTCTTTTTTGGACACAGCAACTTGCTGATAACCAATATTTCTAAGGAAAAACAAATGTGTAATTACTTAAAATTATAATTAGATATTTTAAAACTCTTGTGATGGGTATTTAGTAACATAAAATACAGAGAACATCTCTTAAGTTACTCAAAGAGGCCTCATAAATCATCAGAATGTGTTAATTTGTAATTAGTTTAGTGTGTTGGGCAGTCAACTCTTAAATTTCACTGGTCCCCTGCTGTTTCTCTCTAACATTCCTGGTAAAAGTTTTTATCAGCTGCAAATTGTTTAATTTCTGAGGGAACGTAGATGAGAATGAAAGCGCTAGACAGACCATTATTTCAGAATTAACAATAATTTAATCCACATCATTTATTTCTGTTATCAAAATGGTAAATGTGAATGTAACTGCTCATGGCAACAGCTACTGCTAAGATGTCTTCATAGCAAGAAAAAAAGTTAACAATCTCAGATATTAAGTGAAAACATATTCAGTGGCTAGAAAGGCAATTATTGTGCAATATCATTTATTTTTGCTTTTATTACTTTCAGCATCATTAATTATCAAGTTAGGTTTTCAGGAAGGGTGATGAACTAATGCATGTTATTTGAGTTAAACTTATGAGTAGATGATTGTTTTGATTATCTTTAATACATTAAGTTTATTTAAATTACTTTAAATAGGAATATTTACATGCATTGTGCACTTCAGCTAACTTTCAATTCCAGCATGTAAGCAAGACGATTTGTTTGAGGCAATTACTCCGTCAAGTCTAGCAAGTGAATTGTAAATTTGCTGTCATAGTGTATTATTACCATTAGTTAATGCATGCACCAGACATATCTTACTGTTATAACTACAGCTTTGGTTGGACACTCATGCATTGTTTAAATTATTTTATCCATCTCCCTCTCATACTACTAAAATACAGAAATGACAACAACAACAAATGTTATGCCATTTGTGTTGTGTTGGTGAATCAAGGTGCAGGTAATGTTCCCATTGTTAATTTGTATTCATATTCTGTCAGAGTTTACTCACATCTCAGTAAACACTGCTCTGCAGTATTTTCATCAGTTCTTCCAGACTGTTGCAGCTAATAAAGCTCTGTGGCTGAAACAGTGAGTAAATGGCTATGGGATCTCCTCTGTGTACAACATAGCTAACTAACCTTAGTCATGTGCATTTGTTTTGTTGTAATGTCTTTAGGTTGTAGGAGGTAAATTCATGGCCTGCATAAATATAGAATACTTTCATTATAAGAAGCAGCAAACATCTCAATGTACATAAAGTGGCAACTTTACTGTTCACCCTATTCACAGTGGCAAAGAGAGGCCAGCTGGCTTCCACCCCATGGGTGAGCACACAGTTTTGCCATCTGCCACCAAAATTTAGCAGGTCTAATATGTGCCTCTTGCCACTGCAGTAACAGCCAGGAACCAATGTTGCTGCCAATCATGATAGGACACTGTGGACAAACATAGCACAAGATACAGACTATGTTGCGTGTTGTACGTGTTCCATGTTGTATATATGCATGTATGACAATACTATATAAACAGGTCCTGTTATTTAGACCTACACAGGGTCTCTTTGTCTCTTTTAGCTCAGTGTTTTTGTTTTCAAACTGCATGTTATTGTAATGTTTTGCATCACTAAAATACACTTAAAGAGCATATTTTCAAGTATAATAATGTGTGTGATGTTTCTTTAATGTATCATTCCTAAATTTCATCATAATTGATAATAAAGGGGACAGGAAAAAGGAAAAGATCAAACAAAGATACAATCAACATTTTTTGTCCTGGTGGAAATTGTTACCATTCTTATTTATATTATAAATGAACAATAATTGTGTGATTTGTTGATAAAAATTCCAAACAAGCCAAACAGCTATTATCTACAGTAATTACCTGGAAATAAACTATTACTTAATTTTATGGTAAAATCAGTGGCGACAAAGATGGGCAACATGTGAGCTCCCCCAGAAGTGAAGCCAGTTTAAGCCATGGTTGCAAGATGGATCATAATGTGTATCTCTGGCCAATGGTTTTTAGTTTTACATTACCATAAAATTAAGTAAAACAGGTAGTTTTGCATTTTACAGCTGTATTGCTATTACACAGAAACTAATTAAAAACAAAAACAGAAACTTATTATGCTGTGTTACAGAGAGCGAGAGAGAGACCTATTACCCTATAGTAATATTACCCCACTATTACACTATTATTACCAAGCTTCAAAGTAAAGTACTACCATGTTAACAATTAAACACATTGGTATTGTATGTACAGTAAACAAAAATGACCAATTTACTGTCAGTTGCCAACAGAAAGTTCTTACCTCCACCACTATTTCTGAAATATTGTGTCTATGTTCAACCGCCATCAATGACATAGATCTCCATGTAACAGATAAAACATAAAACCTTTTGGATTCATCCCACGACTCAGGCAGTACACAATAATGGGGACTGGTGAAGTCCATGCAAAGCTGTCAAGACTGATGAGTTAAGTAGGGCAGGGATTCATTTACATTAGATTTGTAACCATGAAAAGATGAGTGTGACTGATTCACTCTTCAAATTGATGAGTTGATTGCACAACCCATGTTGGCCACTGCAGGGCAGGGAGGCCATTAAATACAGTGACCTTTTGTCTTTCAATGTGACAACAATGAACTGATAAATAGCCCTGAATATTTCAACATTTTAATCCTCCATCTATAAGTCACCCTCTGTCTGCCCTATGCTCAATCGCTTACTTTTTACACACTGTTTCTCTATCCTCCCAATCTATCTCCCATTTTTAATCCTTTGCTCTACTCTTCTTCTGTGTGCATTCAACCCCCTCTCAATCTGTTTTGATCCAATTCTTAACGGCCGTGTGCACTTCTGTAAGTAAGAGTGAATCACCCAGGGGGCTCTCATCAAAGGGCTGCCAGGAAGACAAAGAGGCTGGGCAGCACTGTGCTAACTGTGTCCTTAAAGGCGACTTTAAGGCAATGCCACCTTTGATCAGTCCGCTATGACCATATTTCCCACAGCACTGGAACTATTAGATAGTTTTCTGTCTTATATTGTAGCACACTGTACATTTTAAGTAACATGTTTTCAAAACACCTTGTGTCCACTCCATTGTCTGTTGACAATTACTTTGTATTTTAAAGCACACTATGCTGAAGAAGCTTTAATTATGGTATTGTTCACGAGAAAATTGTCTACCACAGAGTATATTTGGTTTAAATGAGCTAAGCAAGAGTTAAGCACTTAAAAGAGGATTTTCATGCTGAGCTGTGAACATCGTCAATATAAAATGAGTATTTTCTCTAAGAAGTTTTAATACTCTCACAATTTGTCGTGTATCTTTAAGTAAAGGAACTTTACTACCCTACTGTGATGATTTTAATTTGTGATTAAGCATACTGGTGTTGACATCTCTATGGGGATAGATGAAAACTGTACAGGGGTTGAGGTGAGGGTCTTCCTGCTTCATGTAGCATGGTATGCCAAGGTTTTTGATATGGCAAGGTCAGGCCAGAGTTTAGGCCACCTGCTGTCAAGCACAAGGACAAGGGCAGCCAGCAGAGCTGAGCCAGTGCAGTGTCAATCAAGCTGTGCACCAATACAACTCACTATCCCTTCGTTTTCTTCCCTATTACAAGCTCCTTCTCAGTGCCCAGCTACAAAGGACGAGCGGAGGGTGGGAATGGTGATGTGGCCCTCCCCTCCATCTGGTGCCGCATGCCTTTGTCAGGATGTCAGCCGGCACATAGTAATGAAGGGTGTCATCAAGGTTACTGCAGGCTGGAGTGTTGCCTGCTCTTCCTCTCTCTCTACCCCAGTATCCCTCATCCTTGTCTCTTGTTGCTCATTTTGTTTTTAAGAAGCCAGTCATTTGCAATAAGTATTCAGTTAATTTTCTTTCAAGGGCTGAAGTTGAGTGGTTCAGCATCTTGTATGTCCACTTGATAGCATCTTCTAAGCCACCTATAATAATATGCTTTTGATTTAGGATACAAGACAGGGATAAATAAAATGTCTGCCTTATTTTTTCATTGTAGGATTTTTTTGTGGATTTCATTAATAACGTAATGATACAAAGGTAATTATTTGTTTACAAGGTAAATACAGTAACACCAGTACAATTTTAGTAAAACTGAAGTGTTTGCCAGATTTATTTTAAGGTAAACATGCAGTGGGTAAAAGTTTAAAAGTAATCACCATAATGAAAGGCTCAGTTTTATAAATAATGTATGGTAGTGCACTTTTGGTATAGAATTTATTATACTTCTGCACGTCACAGTTTAAGACATAAGATATTTGAATTATCTAGAGAGCTGAGGTATTAAGGAAGTCTTATTCGTACTTAATAGTCTGCCAACATGGGCAGAATAAAACTGCAGCACTTGGATTCCGCTGAACTTGAAGTATTGCTATCATTGCTATCATGATCATTATCTGCACATTAGCATTTAATCACTTCATCATGTTTGTGGTCCTTCAAATAACATGATAAATTGTTTTTCCTGAGATTGATCTATAATGTGTTATTAATGATAGCATAAATAAAATAGGGGCACTCGCTGAAAACTATTCATGTTATTACTCCAGTAGTTCTAATCTCAAACTGTACAAAATGTTCTTCATATGCAAAACACATTTTTATAGACATTACTATTCATTCATGATTTACAAAGTAATTTTATTGCAGCAAAAATTCAAGGTCTTTTGCAGTAACAGTGAAATGTACATGATACATTGTGGACAATATTTTCAATATGTTGTATTTTAAAGAAACTTATCAAGATAAATCCTACTCAGACAGTTTCAGAGAAAGAAGGTCTGATATTTACTTTCCTTTAATATTAACTTGAACATGAAATGCTTTGTTGAGGATGAACTAAGCTGATCTCTAATGTGTCAGGCTACTGAACAAGAAGCCATCAGTGGCACCACTGAGCTGTGGATCTCAGTGACATTAATTTTCCCAGTGTCACTGTTGATGTATGGGGCCACTGGATGAACATGGTAGGGAGGGCATGTTAACCTTGTGGGAAACGGTTAGGGGTCAAATCATACCCATCTTACAATCTGTGCTAAGGAAGGCATGGAAAAAGCACATTTTTGCAATTACACAGTGTACTCCTACCAGTCAGGCAGACTTGAAAAAGCCCTCTGGAATGGAGGGTGAAACGTAGTCAAGGAACTAAAACAAGTC
>JAUMHL010000004.1:8741982-8752363 GCA_032362345.1 Sandelia bainsii
ACACATTCATTCTGATCAATTTGATGTTATGAAATCTGCTTTTCTTTCACAAACATGGTCATTTCTATGTGTGTTCAGACTGGTAGTGTATATATATATATATATATACTGTATGTATATTGAACAACTTTTGAGCAAAGGCCCTACCTGGACCTGCTCAGTGGGCACAATAATGCTGTGGCCACAATAATGCTGTGGTTTTGCTGGGCAGCTTCCAGGTGCGATTGCTGTATGAAAGGGAACAAGGTGCTGAAAAAACAATATCGCTCTCGGTAAATTTCCCTTGATAAATGAAGTGAAAAAGATCTGTAAAAATATGACAGGCCTTTTTAAAACATACAATTAGCATACGTCTCATATAATTATTTGCTCAGTGACATGTACAGTATGATATTTCAAGTGCAGTCTTGCGTATGAAATATGCTCAAATGTGGCCTTATTTGACACTTTTCAAACAAGTTTAAGAAAATGTACAATTAATAGCATGCAGTCCCAATTTGGAGGATTGAAACAGAACCTGTTTGCTATAAAGAAAATCTTTATCAGTATTTATTTTTTAAATCATTCAGTATGGGTGCAAGGAACCAGTCTGCAGAAGTGGCAAAAGTGCACAAACTCAAGTAAAAGTAAACTCAAATACATGCCTTAAGAAATACTCCACTACAATTACAAAAGTGCTTCTTCAAATTCTTTACTCAAGTTGAAGTACTAAGTACGTGCTCTAAAATATACTTAATATACAAAAGCACAACAAGTACAGTACTGAATGTGATCACAACAAAACTGTAAAAGTCCAGATTTATTTGGCAAACTTTCAAATGATGAAACAAAGGAAATATGTTAGCTAGCAACTTGGTAAAAGTAATATTTATTAATTAGTTGATTAGATTTGTAAGTAAGAATCTACATCTGCAAATAGTAACTAGTAACTAAAGTCAGATACATGTATATGAGTATGAAATACAATGTTTTTACCTCTAAATTGAAAAGGAGTTCAATAAAAGTCAGATAAAATGGGAACAGAAAAGTTCAAGTTGCTAAAAATGTGTACTAAAGTACTGCACTTGAGTAAATGTATTTATTTACTTATCACCTCTTACAGACTCCATAATTACACAATCCATAAGCTCCACTCATACTTACTAAAAAGTGTAACATTTTGTAATAATTCTACATCGATCACATGCCTTTATTTGTGCATTGTGCATTTTGTGTGTGTTAAAATACTGTTATAGCATTTTGATTGATCTGACATTAAAACCAGGTGAAAATGGTTCAGGAATTGGTCTAATTAATGCTGTATACCACTTACTGTATGTAGACTTAAGATGACACAGACACGTCCCATCAGTGATATCAACAATACAGCAAAAATCTGCAACATCCATTAAAGCTGTCATTGACTTGTAAGCTGCGTAGGTCTGGTGAAAATAAAATCAATCAGGAAGATTTCTGAGGTTTGTCCAGTGACAAATATATTTATTGCATGTTACTAACAGGATTATTATTGTATACTATCACAGAAAAGAACATGGAAATTATTGGTTTGGAAACATTTTCCTAAAATGAAATAAGATAATTTAGAAGAGAATGGAAAACGCAAAATGCAATAAATCTATTAATTAAACAATGAAAATAAAAAAGAAAAGACAAAAAAAATCCAAAACAGCTGTTCTTCTGAGTTCTGTTTGTCTACCTGCAGACAACTGCATGCATAGATGTTTGTCAAAAGTCTGAAGTTACAGTGCAGTCTACAACCTTTAGATGACAATGTAGCACTCCACGACCCAAAACTTAGACCTTATCTAGTGAAGTAGTGGAATCAGTGCGTTGGGTTGACAATATTTCCAATGTATTTGTGAAACTTGTGCAAGGTACAGTAATTTTAGGTAAGAGCACCTGTGGTGTAGAAATAAACGTGAAAAAAATCTTAAAGTTCATCTCCAAAGTTTACATTTAAGGCAACACACATTGTTAATGGAAAAAGATGCAACTCAGTCTGTTATTAATGTTTATAGTTAATCATTCATATGATGATGGAAATATGTCATACTGTTGATTGTTGTGCAGAACATGCCCCAAAGAAAATGGTTTAAATCTTCAGTCATTTCTTTTTTGTAAGAGGCTTTGCCAAACTGAAACAAAGGTACTATACTTTATACATTAGTGAAATTTAGTGTTGAATTATTATTTTCTTGATCAGTAGATACTTTTTCACACCACACTGGTCCTGACTAAAACTGAAACTAAAATAAAATAGAAACTAGTCCATAAAATAAAATATACTGTAATGACTGTAACAAAAACTAACAAAAATCAAAAATGTAAATTTCTTCCTTTTTTTCCATCCCCTTATTTTTTCATTTATGTTATTTTATTAGCTTGGAACATGAGATAACATAGTGGTGTAAAAACGTATATGTGCATATCCAGATCCTGTGTTGAAAGGTGCTGACTTACGAATAAATAGCACATTGTGGATAGAAAATAGAAAACTTTAGCCTTGTTCATATGTAAACAGGTGACCTACATAGCTTATTTGCCTTAATATGTTTTGTATTTTGAGATAATTACTGAGGTATATTGCAGATATACTTAAAGCAGGTGCTTACATAATCTCCAGCCCAGATTTCTTTACTTTGATATTTGTTTCTTATCCTTCTGGTGTTGCTATTTGCTATTAAAGCACTCCTTTTTTTAAAAACTGACCTTACCGGAGCTGACTTTGATGACACTGTGACTCTCACCATTGTGTCAGCTGCTGCATTCTATAAAAAGATAGTGGCTTAAATAGGATTTTCTCCATGGGGGCAGGGGCAATAATCCACTTTGTAATGTTACCTAATATGGAAGACAAATTTCCCCTAAGTGGTGGGAAGTGAGCACTTTGCTTAGGTTTCAATTCTGAGGACACACAGTAAAACAACAGTAGGTGTAGCTTAGTAACAGCAGCAACATCCCAAATTTTCCTATTTGTCCAAAAATGTTTTTCTTCCTTCTCTCAGTCCCTGCCCAGCCATCTGTAGTGTCTTAGAGTGGTCCCTAAACACAACCCTAAAGTGTATAGTCAGACATGGAACACAAGAAAGGAAGAGAAAAACATGTCATCAATCATAACAGCTTAAGGCCAGTAAGGCAACACCATTCATCTCTTTCTGTTTCATTCCTTCTGTCTCTCTTCCTTCTTTGTCCCTGATTCTATTCCTCTTTCCACACATTTCTGCTTCATACGAGTCAGTCCTTCCTCACAGTGTCCCTCATTTTATCCTTCCTCCCTCCATCCATCATTCTATAGCTACATCCCTCTACTCTAGCGTTAATTCCATTTTTCTCTTTTACACCTCACCATTACCTCCCTTCTTTTCTCTGGTGGTGTGGATGTCCGACTTCCACTCTCTGTCCATGACAGCTTTGGTTGAATGTTTTACTGTTGCTATGAGAAATACAAATCCTTGTTGGCTTTTTACAAGCAAAAATAGGATTTAAAAAAAAGCAAAGTACATTGATGAATGATTTTGGGCGTTTATGTCTGTGTAAGTGGAGACTAACTGACTAGCAATCAGATGTTTCTCTGATGTCATTTTTCCAAATCAAAGGCTACAAATTTGTGTAGCTAATAACAAAGACAGTATAGGAATTTCTATCAGTGTAAAATGTAATTTAGATTTTAAAAGGGAAATTTAAATTTATTTAAAAAAATTATGAACTTATCTTGACTTGAACACTTGAGTATCATAAAAGACTAAACATCTTTGTTCTGTAGCTTTTGTTGTCACATAATTTACATTTAATTTATATTTAATACATTGACATTAGTTATTTAATAATTTCTTCATTCAGACTGAACTGTTTGCTCCCTAGCAGACATATGTTAATTTAACTGCAGTGACAATGAGTAATAATATTACGTATTTTGTCAAAATTCAAGGCTAAGTAATACACACACCTGGTCTACAGTTATTTCAGTTGACCAGATGAAAGTAATAATTCTTTCGACCATCCATCCATCCATTATCCTAATCAACTTTCCTGTAAAGGGTCGCTGTGGTGCTGGATCCTCTCCCACCTGTCACTGGACAAGAGGCAGGGTACATCCTGGCCAGATCACCAGTCTATCACAGGGCTGACATTTAGAGAGAGACAGCAATTCACATTCGCACCTATGGACAATTTAGAGTCACCAATTAACCTAACTGCATGTCTTTGGACTGGGGGAGAACCCAGTGGAAACCCATGCAGGCACAGGGAGAGCATACAAACTCCACATAGAAAGGCATATGTTATTAATATATTATGAACCCCATGAACTCTGTGGCTGCACAAAACAATACTCCTCCATATCTCTCCTGACAATCTAAAGTAATTTCCTGGTCAGTGAAACAGTTTTTACTCAAACTAATCAAATTAAAAAATCAAGTACAGAATTTTAAATGGAGTAAAATGTTTACAAGAAGTGTTTTTTTGCATATATTATTATCAGTTCTGGCATATTTGTGTTTGAATGTTGACTTGTTCAATACATGACTTATTTTCCCCAGGTTGATATGTGGTCAAAACAAGGAATAAAATATAATACTGGGAAGAAAAAGTGTAAACCATGTGCAGATAAGGACGGTAGGTACATCTGCAGCATCTGCAGCTTCAAATATAATGGCTCTGGGAAACTCACCGTATTTTTTCAGTTGTGGAACAGTTTAATCATATTTTTCATATGATAGGGTAAGTATTAGAAGCAGGCTGAAGAGAAGAAAATGTCTCAAGGACAAAAGCATGATGCATGCTTTGCAGTGTGATGACTGCAGATACGACCTATCTCCTGGATATCTTTTATTGCTTTTATATTTGCCCCTGTCCTTGGGTTCTTCATGAATTGGAATTTTGTTTCCTTGAAGCGCATTTCTTCCTGCACACAGAAAAATAAGCACATTCAAATGCCAGGCAAGATAAAGGCTTTTCAGTGAGACCAAGGCCACCAATGGGTTGCCATGAAAACATTTTACTTAATCCTTTTTTTCTTTCAAGCTAAAATAACACTTCATGTTTAAGTTTCTACAACAACTACAGCATAATGTAATATTAAATATAAAGGTATCAAACTTAAAATGATTCATTTATTTCTTCCATTCATGTAACATGTATTTAAATATCTAGGAAGAATCACATAACATTCACAGAAACTCCTGCCACAAATACCAATTGCAGCATAAGCACTGAGAACATATGTGCTTTCAACATGTTGTAACCCCTGGTATATTTGTTTATTTGTGCAATACTTTTGTCCTCTAAATCTCTTTACAGATTTTGAAAAACATATATCAGTTTTGCTACACATCCTCTTATCTAAACAACCATCTACCATAGGTTCCTTGTACCTACACTCTGATATGAACCATAGGAGCATCTCCTGAAATAGCGCCATTATGGCAGCAGGCACAACGGACCTTGTCGTTGTCATGGAAACAATCATTAGGGTTAGTTATAAGATCATGGTTTGGAGGACAGTCTCCAGTTTTGACATACAAAAAGCAATGGTGAATAATGTACTGTATGGTTCTGTGTATTCTTCTATTTGGCATCAAGTGTTATCCTCTAATTTTCAATGTTTAAACAATGTTTTATGTATATTTTCACTCACCACTAATGATGTTGATACTAGTTTTTTACACATTTGTTTCCCAGTACAAACTGCACTGTGACTGCACAAATACTTTACAACTATTGGCTTTGGACTTATTTGAGGTAATGTCAAACAAATAGATCTGGGTATTGTGTTGATTACACCTTTATTGTTGCAAATTTTTCCATTTTTATGCAAACTGATTTCAGCAATTTAATATAGTTCCTTTCATCAGATATACTTTTTTTGTTCATATTCAAGACAACTACAACTATTTGAAATTTCTGAATCTTTGAGAACTGCTTATACAAATTTATGTTCATTCAGTTGTTTGCACGTGTTGTCCAGATTCAAAGTCGCAGTAGTAGTATTTTAGTACTGTTTGGCAGAATCTGATTATCAATTCTAAGAGTTTCAAAATATACATACATATACATTATCTTAGGTCTGGAAACTCCAGATAAATGTCAGCATCAAACTGCAGATAACACAAAATTTACAAAAGGCTAGTGATAAAAAGCACACTGGTGAGATTTTTGCATATCTAGGCAATCTGACCCAAATAAATAAAGTGTTGATGATGGTATCTTTGAGGAATATGTCTTTCAAAAGGTGCTTTAGTGGCTTTAAACTGAACAGCAGGACTAGAAAGGACAGACACCACTCTCACTCAAAGACTTGAACAAACTGAATGCATAACCAAGCTGAAGGTGCTCTGGCTTAAGCCGGCTGCCTTACCCAGGTTTATGGGAGTGAACCAATGACAAGGAAACCACGGGGTGCTGTCACTTCCCCCGTGACAGGGAGCATGCAGGGAACAACTATTTTGCCCCCACTGTCAGCTCCAGCTACCAAGCAGGCCTCTCAGGACCGCTCCGGTGGTGTGCAGCTTTGTTGTTTACTTTTTCTGAGACAGCATGATAAATGGATATCTGACTGAGTGGATACATTCTTCGCCCCCGTAGATATGTTGCGTCAGTCTGTTGTGGCCAGTTCCCAATAGCATGTTTCCTACAAATTATTTCAATAAATAATCATTCAAATGTGTCATGAGACATTAGGTACATAAAACATACCTTTCCATAGTCACAGCTAAACTGTTTCCTCCGTAATAGGCAGTGGGTGTATGTATAAGATCAAAGGGTGTTCACGTCTCATGAGCTTTTAATTAACACAGGTGGGTAGGTGTATTCTAACTTGGCAACATATCAGTACATCTTTCACGGAATAGAAACATTTATGATGATTCCCTTCTTTGCTTTTCTGTTTGCCACAATGCGATGTGACAATGTCATGTATTCTACCATCATTTGAAAAAAGCCATAAGATCATGAATTACATTTATTTATATAGCACTTTAAAAACAATATCCGGTTGACCAAAGTACTTTGTATACAAAATAAATTCTTAAAAAAAAGTAAAATAAGATCAATGACGAGAATAAAAACAAAATAAAATGGAGTAAACATAAAACCATAATTAAAAGATCCACAAAAACCAAAGTGCTGGGCTTTAATTACAGCCCGAAGATGTGGTCACAGCAGGTGAGGAACATGTTTTCCTACCATAAAGTTATGAAACACTTTTTTGAACAGTTTATTTACAGGGAAAAAATAAATAGGATATAACCATGATTGCATGATTTTTACAGTATCTTATATAAGTTCAATGCATAGGAACTAATTCAAGTGGACACATTTACAGAACAGCATGCAACATACTTACATAATGTCAAATCTGTTTGTCCAAAGTAGGAATTAGTTCAACAGGACTCTGAAGCATATCCATGGTTCTGGCATCAGCTGCAATTTATGTGGGTGGCAACAACAAGTGCTGCACTATTATGATCAAGGTCAGTCAGTACAGTGTTTCTTTCAACATCCATCTCCTCTGTTGCATATTAGAAATGCACTCATATAGTCTATTACAATATTGCACCACATTCAGTACAGAGCTTAAGTTATTTCCCCTCATGCTGACAAAAACAATTTCCCTCTCAGTTCTTAATGAGGATTGCAGAGCCTTTCAAATTATGGTTCCACATAGCTTATTGCATCTTGGCCTATGTGATATTGATGAGAGGTGAGCAACTCCATTCATGAAATTAAGGTCTTAAAGTCACCGCAACAGAATGCACAGTAGTTAGCATTTCATCTGATGATTTAGGGGGTCTATTCACTGGCAACTGCATGGTTTATACCTTAATTCATGCCCATAATTCAGCTGCAACATCATTAGGTACTTTGAAACACACACCATACCCAAGGTGAAAAAGGAGAATAAAAGTGTGCAGTACAATAGAATAGTTGAGAAACCACTTATTTTTTCAGTTTCCTCATGAAACTATTAAAGACGTGTTAGTTTTCATTGATAAAAGCAAACCTAACCAAAGGAGTTTGGACACAAGCCTCTCATTGAACTGATGCATGAAGAAATAATATGAAAATTATTGTGTTTAAATATCCCTAATAAAAGGCACAAGCAAGGAAGCGAGAAGACACTACGAATTTACTATGTTGATATTCAGTAAAACCCTGGCACCAGGCTCTCTATTCTTTATTCACATCCAGGAATTATTTTGAGCTGAAAATTAACACCAACAGTTGGCTGATAAAACTGTGAATCAAGTCACAGGAAAGTGTTTTTTTTTCCATTCAATCAAATTTGGAAGTACCTAAATATAACCACTCCTGTGGGAACCAACCAAACCAATGTTATGTTCTGTGAATCTGGAGAGTTATGTAGCATTGATGCCTTAAGGGCAAAGAGGTCTACTTGGACTCTAGGACTAACTGTTTAGATTTTGGTGGTTAAAGGCCACTGTGATCTCATGCCTGTCTCATTCTCGTCATTGCAATAGCACAGGAATGCCTGGAAGGAATTTCATTACATCTGGCACAAACATCAACTTGGACTCATGGATGAACTTATTAGCTTGTTATTCTGGACAAAAACGCGTGTTTGCATGTAAATTGCAACTGGTTGGAGGAGGTAGACAACAGCGAAACGATAATTCTAGGTTTTACTTGTGTATGATTGTGTTGTGTGTGTTTCCAGTGTGTCTTGAGGATCGTCAACACTTCCAATAATTTCACTACATGGGACAGAATAATGACTGTGGTCCAATCAGTGTGATGTTCATAAGAACAGACATTTGAATGGATATTTTGCAACAACCTGGTGGTGGCTGGTGCAAAATTTTGACCACAGTGAAACTTGCATGTGTAATGTACACCATTGAATATAGAGTCTGCAGATGGAGCATACCTGCTGACTTTCAGATGGCTGTGTAGAGTTAATAAACAGTTAAGAAGCTAATCAACAGAAAATGAAGGGCTTTACACATGCAAGCATTTGAGGATAACATATGCTGTGAGAATCACATAATCTATTCTATATTATTTTAATGAGATTTAGACTGATGCACATCCAACAATTAAAGTAATAAACAAACAAAAAACAGGTTATTCTTGAAACCAGAATTGTGGCTAACTATACAGTCAGTTCAAAATAAAAAATCTGACTACTATCAAACATGTTCAATTAATTTGTTTATTACATCTGAAACAGGACCTTATTTCCTCATGATACATTTTTGCGATCTTTTTTTTTTTTTGTACTGACTGCAATAACACAATTTTCAGAAACATCACCATCACATGTCATAGCTGTCCTCAAGAGAAAGTGCTATAGAGTTATTCAAAGACAGGTCATGAAAATGGTCAAGATTCCCAGAAGGTAGTTGCTCATGACAACAACCATTTGACAGATGGAGAGGGACCCAATAACTTAAACCAAGAATGATGTGACAGGAACGCCATTAAGGCACTGACCAACTGACAGGCTGTGTCATAGAGACAGACGTACACAGGCAGACAAACGAGAGGGGCAGACATACTGAGAAGCACCAGACAGAAAGACAAAGGGTCTGACTGACAGACACGCATGGACTGACAGTTAGATAGAGGATGACAGACAAACTGGCAATAATGGCAATTCATGTTTGCAGCTTTGATTTAACATGTTGTAGACTGTGACAAAGTGATCCATCAGATATCAAGAAAAAATATATAATATATATATATATATATATATATATATATATATATATAGCTGCAGTGAAGTGTTGTGACAAGCAGATACAGAATATAATATCTGTTAAAACGTTGCTGCCAGTGTATTTACATAACTTTCGTATTTAATCACCTGTTCCAAATTAGGATCACATGGATAGTATCACAATAGATAAAACTGGATGAAAGTTGATAATATAATTAAACATTTACATCTGTAAATGAGTAGGTTTCTTGAGTAGGTAGTCAAGAAACCTACTCTGGAACCAGGGGTTTTAGCCAATTATAGACCGATATCGAATCTGCCCTTTATCTCTAAAATCCTTGAAGAGGTAGTTTCGAAGCAGCTTTGTGACCATCTGCGCAGGAACGATCTGTGTGAAGATTTTCAGTCAGGATTTAGAGTAAATCATAGTACAGAAACAGCACTCGTTAAAGTTACCAATGATATTCTCTTAGCTTCCGACAGCGGACTTCTCTCTATACTCTTCTTGTTAGATCTTAGTGCGGCTTTCGATTAATACTCGATTTCGGATTAAAGGAACACCACTAAGCTGGTTTAAATCTTATCTGTCAGATAGATCCCAATTTGTTCATGTTAATGATGAATCTTTCATGCACACACAAGTTAGATACGGAGTTCCACAGGGTTCTGTGCTTGGACCGATTCTCTTTTCATTATACATGACTC
>JAUMHL010000004.1:8752463-8778263 GCA_032362345.1 Sandelia bainsii
TAAACCTTACACTGTAAAGTGCCTTGAAATGACTTATGTTGTGATTTGGCGCTATATAAATAAAGTTGAATTTAATTGAATTGAATCAAAGTGTAAAAACAACTATGTGGACATATACTTATTTATGTTTAATACACTTTTTCTGCAGCTGCAAGTCTCCCATGTTACAAATGGTGAACCACATTATCTTGGGCAAAAGTTGTTGTACTATGACACTGTCACTTTATGCCCTTCCTATTGTTACACAAACAAAATGGCAAGCTGTCAGTTATGTGAATGAATAATGACACTGAGTATATGACATGATGATAAGGGTTGTTGCTTTGATGCCAGCTGTGAGAGGCAAACAAATAATGCTGGCAAAGACTGAAAGCTTAATTAAATGTATTTAACAAAAATCGAGTAAACAGCCCTCAGCTAAAATGTATTTTTCTATATTATTTATAGATTTCCATCTTGTGTTGTTTGGGTTTCTCAGAATAATAGAATGTGAAATAACAAAGAAACTGACAGTTGTGAATTGAACATGTGCTTGTTGTGCTGTTCTGATGTCTCTGGTCTATCAAAATTCTTGCCATCACTGAAGACTGCAATAAAATAAACACATACATACATAAGTTATGACTGACCAGTCTCAGAAACAGACATTACTTCTGGACTTTAGTTAGCCTGAGGAATTCCAGACCAGCACAATAAACCCATGCATGGTGTTATACCACAAACCTCGGCTTTGAAATGCTTCGTTTTAACCTGCTGGAGTTATAATCCCCAATTCCTTTATGTGACCTTGAGTTGCACCTTCCAGCAACCTGGGTAAAGCACATCAAAGAAACTTCAAGCTCCACATCTGGCCCTCTAGAAAAAAAAGATGAAAAAGTGGTACAACCTAAGGCATTACTCTTAGAAGTAGTAATCTCCTGTGGTTAAAAGTACATCCAAATATAAAAGGACCATATTGAGAGACCAAACGAAAATGAGAAAAAAATCACCTCTTTATCTCCACCATTAACATGTCTATAGGCTTTATTTCCCTTTTTCTGTATAGAGTCTATATTTACACAATAATTTACTTGACTTGTTGCATTCTATAGTACTGCATATACATTTTGCTTGTGAGTGTTGAGTGTTATGTATGTTTTCAAAAGAAATGTTAGGATTTGAGCTGGGCATACATATGACAGTTATGTATGAAGCTAAAATAGTCTCTTCTGAATATGTGGAAATGGGTTTCTTTCAAAACTAACACTGAATAATCTAAAAGACTTAATTTTGGTTCCACTGCACTATGGAAATTTGAATAAATTATTCATCACACAAAGTACTTTGGGTCTAACACCTTAATCACAGTATGTGGCACTTTCCCATTTTCTTCACTTCAGGAGATAACTGTGCATGTCCATGGTCATCATAATTAAATGATCTTTATTTAAGGCAACACATTACACGCTGGGGACTGGTTAATGTTTGCCAGTGTCATCATCATATAAGGGTCATCTCATCCCCGGGGATGGCACAGCAGGTTGACATTTTTGGTTCTTAATGAAATATCTTGACAACAGTTGAGTGGATTATCACTGGTTGCCCAACCACCCATTCAGCCATTAGAATGGACTGTAATAACTTTAGTGAGCCTCTGACCTTTCATGTAGCACCACCACCAGGTCAAACTTTTAATTGATTCAATATTTTTGGTTTATGACCAAATGCCAGCAAAACTAACGACAGTTCCTTCCCCTTCAGCTGCAGCTGCAGCTTTGTGGTTATGGCTAATTAGCTAATTTTAGCATGCTTATGCACTAAACTGAAATAGTGAATCTGGTATAAAGATGATATCTGCTTAGAATCAGCATATTGCTATTGTCATTGTGGACATATGCCTCAAAGTACAGCCCCAAAATGGCTCTTAGTGTTGACAAAGCCTCTTCATTTTTAACCAATTATGACTAACATTTAATACGTTCAGATGCAAATACAATCCACATAGTTTAATTCCAAACTATTTTGTAGAAATGAGTGGGTTGGTTTCTGTGGTGCAGCCATTGACAGAGAATTAGAGCAGGCGGTGCAGCGGTGCAGAAGAAATAGGTAAAGAAGTACAAGCAGAAAATGAAATAGGTTTAAATAAAGAAATTGGTCTAAGAGAGTAAGCACATCAGATAGGCCATACAGAGACAGAATTACAGAGAGAAAACTGAAATGAGATTAAATTAAGGTGAGAAAAAAATGTGCAGCAAATGGAAAGGAAAAGAACCAGGCAGGTGGAGAGGAAGAGGTGAATGAGTG
The DNA here is from genome assembly GCA_032362345.1 of Sandelia bainsii. Taxonomy (NCBI): domain Eukaryota; kingdom Metazoa; phylum Chordata; class Actinopteri; order Anabantiformes; family Anabantidae; genus Sandelia; species Sandelia bainsii. Next base: position 8,754,747 of record JAUMHL010000004.1, read on the forward strand.
TGAATTTTTAGAAATTTGTTTAATAACAGTTAAATCAGACTGTTTTTAAACCCCTGATAAGAATCTAGATTAAACTTCATTTTAATGTACTACAGAAGGATTTCAACATATGATTGAATATTTTGTGAACACAGGATAAATTACACTCAGAAGAAAATGTTCGCTCTACAGTGTGTGGTGGTGCAGGTAATTTGCTTCAACTTTTATATCAACCAGTGTCGTCTAATATTTGGTAACTCTCAGATGATTGGCATTAAAACAAAAAATAAAAAATGTCTGCACTGAATGGTAACCTAATATTGCCTCATTGTTGAAACCAGCTACAAAAATGACAAAACCGCCCTTAAAGCATTAGACCAAAGACTGACAATGACTGGATTATAGAAGGAGAAAATATGGATTTGAGATCAATAACTGAAGAGAAAATTTAAGTAATATAACATTTTTAGCAGGAATATGCTCAAAAACATACAAGAAAACACATACAGGAAAAACATACTGCAATGTGTAGACTGTATTTACAGCTCTTTTCAAAACCTTGGGGCTTTATAGCAAGAAGAATATAATAATAAAGAAAAAAGAAACAGACAAGAAAGTGACAAAGGGACTTTCTTCTTAGGTTGAAACATTTCACTAAAAATTGACTGAAGGAGCTACTTGGATGTAGTAGTGAAATGTTTCAACCAAACAAGAAAGAAATCCAGTTGACATGACTCAACTTCCACATAAATTCACCTGGATCACTGAGAGTCTTCACCGACAAACAAGACAGTGTTTAAAAACACACCAACACAAGGTGCACCAACTACAAACACAATAGAGTTTAAGACAAAAACTGAGTTTTAAGATGCAATCTGAAATGGCAAATGATTTGTTTTCTGTGAGAGTCAGTCTCAGACAGACAGGAAGCTGCTGAAGAGAAAAGCTTAGTCACTTTAAGTTTTCAGCCTTGACCTTGGAACAGCCAGGAGTCCCTGTTGTAAAGACATTCAAAGAATAATAATATAGATACTGGGAATGAAGGCAAGCAAGCAGGTCATTTTGCCAGAGGCAGGGTGATATTTCTGGCAGGTGATTCTGGCTGGGCTGTAGATGTCATACTGAAACAGGACTACTGCAGTTCTTTGCTGATAAACTGCAACATTAGGCAATGTGACACATTGCGACAAGAGGTTACACCTCCCCTGGTACAGGAATAGGCAAAGGTCACAGTGCTGTGATGAGGTGATTATTGTCTAAGTAGGGATTAGAAAAACACACAACACATTTTTTTAGTTTACCTTCTCCCTCACTTACTGTAGCTATTTAGCTTGATTTGTACCTTGTTTGTAAGTCCTTTCGTGTCTGCGAAATGTAAATGTAAACTTCAGCCTTAAGTTCCTGAAACAGCTCAATACAAAAAAAAATCATACAAAGAAATGTTAAACCCATAAATAGTCACATCATGTTCTTTTTATTATTATCTCAGAATGTTCTTTATAGAAAGTGTTCGATTGGACTCCGTGTCCACAATGAACACATTTTACAAAAAGTACATAAACTAATTTAAATTTTAATATAACGTCCCTGTCTGTGATACTCAGGGAAGGTTTGACCAGGAAGTCAAAGATGAGGCGATAATAGAGGGACTGTTGGTAGATACTGAATCTCTCCACGGCAGGTCAGGTCATGGGGGCATTGCCTTTATCAGTAATCAAGATACACAGCACAAGTTGTGGCACATAGAGTTGAAAGCACTTGTCACATTATTCAGAGAGTACAGATCTGGTATCGATCTTCCCACACTCACCTCAGATAGGAGTGTGGGAGTGGACACTGTCCCTGGTGCTGAATACCATTAGATTGTCTTGTCCAGGCCGGAGCTCACAGCATACTGTCTCATCATTTACAGGCAGTGTGAAAATGCCATAGAAGAGAAAAGACAGATGACAGGTGATGATGAGATAGTTTAAAAGACGAGTGAAGGAGAGAATCTCTCTCAAACATGAACAGCCATTCAGAACATAAGAACCTGCAGTAACACTTATTAGCTCGTTTCCAATTCCATCCTCATGTCCCTTCCTAGGACATTTCACACTTGACATTTCACACTGAAGTTCATGTGACCGTGACTCTCACGACTAACATGTGGCCTAAATGAATCACATGTTATCACAGCAGCCCTCATGTTTGCACTGCCCAGCAAGTCTAAATTCCAGGGAACTCCTCAACAGTTAACTAAAACTGAGGAGCCAACAAATATAACTGCCCTTGCCTAAGAAATAAATCACTAAATAAAGTACTCTGTGGTTCAGGGAGCCGGAAACTATGAATGTAACATTAACATCCTGACTACTTTTAATTCATATGACTAAGTGTGTTGATAAGTCAATGATACACAAAGACATAAAGTGGATAAAAGTCCAGCAAAAGTATGCCACATGCTGTTTAAATCTGCATCAATATGTGTAATATCATATAAGGAACACCTCAAGGTGCAGGGTTGTTTGACATTTGTTTGTGTAAAAATAATGGTTTGTGAAAAACTGGAATTTCCTCCGGTAAGAGCAGTCCTTGAATCTAACAACATCTAAGTTCGTCTGTTGTAAATGGGTTAGGCAGGTGTCAGTCTTTTGTATTAGCCAATTAGTGATATTTAATTTTACGTAAGCGTCCCCAATATCAAAATTATATCACAATATTTCAAGGAAATTTGTGATAATGATATTCATGAAGATACAGAAAAAATTTAACAAACGTTTTATCTGTGATTACAGCTTGCAGCCAGCAACATTTATTAGTGCAAACAAAATGTAGGGCATTTTCCATCCTCTCTTTTCCATTAAGGTACTGTCCCTGACTGCGTTTACATCCATTTAAGTAACCAAGTTGCCAGTTTGACGAAAATCCACACAGATGCAATCTGATTCCTCCATGTATGTATTCTAAACACATCCCAAATTTAATTGTTTTGTATTAACTGGAAGAGCTACAAGTATAATTTAAATCACGATGAGCTGAATATCCTTTCTAGAAGTATTGCCTTAAGCCTTAAGATGTTGTCTTTACATTTCCCCTTTTAACTACAGAGATTAACAGGAAACAAAGGTCCTTGGCTGGACCTGAACAACAAATGTTGCAAGGATAATGGTGTTTCAGATGCTACAGATGCAAATGTTAGAAGACAAGTTTAGTTCAAGGGCTGTTAAGTTCTTTAATCCAAATATAAAGCGGTAAGGAGCATGTGATGGATACAGCTTGCAATGTCTGTTGAATCTTTTGTCACGCACTTGTGGCTTGCAGGCACATCATATGTGTCAAAGGATAAAGAAAAAGGCTTTAGAAATAAAAAAAAAGTGCTGTGAAAATGATCAATAGTATTAAAATAAAAATCATATTGTTTAGTTAGTCATTAACACTGTGTCTGAGTCAAGTCTAAGGTCTACAAGAAATAAGTTGCCAACAAGTTTGAATATATTATCTTTCTATTTGTGGCATTGAAACTGTACAGCAGAATCAGGTTGGATTAAAATGCATGGATCAAGGTCTTACCCAGTAGTAGAACACGCAGTAGTTGTGACTGCTGCAGCTCATTGAATGAAGACTTATGCACAGATCCATAGAAGCTATTGTGCAGGTAGCATTAATAACAAATAGGACATACCAGGCAGCAGCAGTTGTGAGGGAGCAGTTCCCAGATTTCCATAGCATAACAAACAGCACCAGATGGTGATGATGTGATGGGCTGTTGATTCACAGGCAGCCATTCTTTATGCCCTCTTGGTCACCTTGCTATCATGCAGGTTTTCCATAGAAGGCAGCTGACAGGTACAAGTATTCACCCACTCAGCAATGCAGAGCAATATTGGTGTAAGGAAAATCTCACCGTGATGTAATGTGTAATGATTGCAACAGCTGCATTTTTCAGAAGGAGAAGGCAACACTACATAGTTCAGTCAGAGGCATTCCTGTCAAGGAATTTATCACTTATAGAAAGCGTTCACGCAGATTTGATGCAAAAGCTTTGCTCTTTAAGGAAGTTCTCAAATAATCTGAGTAGCAATGATAATTGAGCTAGGAGGATCCACCAGGAAAAAATACACACAAGAAATCTTGAACCAAAGGTTTATCACCTTTGTTAAAGGTGGAGTCAGTGGAAGGAGCTGTAACAGCAAATAATGTGAGCATGAGCATATCAGGTGCATCATGTGGCCCTTTAAACCTGTATAAGACTGGACTAAGACTATATGACTGGATGTGTAACTGTTAAGACAAGCAGTTCAAGTGTGACTTCAGTGCTCTGACTGAACTAATACTTAGGGTTGTAAGGGAGTACGATATTACAGTATTGTGGGGTACAACAAAAATGGGGGAAGCCTCTGGTTGTATGATGGGGGGAAAAAAACAAACATAAGCAGAGCTGACTGCCTAATGTATAAAGTCTGTGATCCACAGAGGTGATGATCCCCTTCTCTGGTGAAAAAATAACAACACCTGCTTTCACCTGATGTCAAGGGTTGCAGGAAAATATCTCTCTGTGTGTGCTACAAGCACGAAGTGGGTCTTCAGCACTGCAGGGAAGGTTGAACCACGCTCATTGTTGGTGGGTAAACGGTAAAACTCTATATCAGGGTATAATTTGGGGAAGATATTAAACATTGGATACCACTCAACCGTGGTGTAAAGGAGTTGTATAGGTCGCATGGTGGAAGAATGGTTAGTTCTTCTACCTCACAGCTAAAAGGTTCCAGGTTATAGTCCAGTATTTCTGTGTGGAGTTTTCATGTTATCTTTGTGCTTATGTGGGTTTCCTCCAAGTGCTCTGGTTTCCTACCACAGTCCAAAGACATGCAATTAGGTTTAAATTTCCTGTAGGTGTGAACGTGAGTGTGAATGCTTGTCTGTCTCTGTATGTCTCCTTATTATTTGTCAAATATGTCAACACTGAGATAGACTGGTGTCCTGTCCAGGTTGTACTCTACAGTTGGGATCAGCACAAGTACCTTACCTCAAGTACTGTACTTCAGTACTGCTTTGGGGTACTTTTTGGAATATTTCTATTTTGTGTTACATTTGCTAGAGGGAAATGTACTTGAAATGTAAAGGTCTAGTTACTAGTTAATATGCAGACTAAGGAAAAAAAGGGGAAAAAATTCAGAGTTTTATTAAATCGCCAACATTTTGGAACGCTAAAGAAATGAAGGCTAAAGAACATAGTTGTGTGTGTTGTGCATGATTCCTATTCCTCCACTCCACTGAATAACCAAAATGTTACTACACTGCTGACTTGAATGTGCCTGCGGGGTTTGTAGTCTCTGGGTTATTTATCCATCTTGAGCTAATTAAACTAGTCTTTTACTGCAGGTGTGATTGCTCGATCATGATTAGACCAAAAAAATCACATGACACAGGCAGTTGGAAGACGGTAAAGGTGGGGTTACGGGTGTGCGATATTGGTCACTGACCATTTTCTGATATTTTGTCGATAAAGATAAGTAGATGATATTGGTGTCTGTATTTTGTCTCCTGGGGCTGTTTGTTATTTAATTTTTGATCTCAATCATGCACTTTTAGTAGCTATGCTAACTTAACTTGAGGTGCTGTTACCATGTATGTCTATACTTTTCAAGAACACTGCATGCACTCTCAGTTCACATATGCAGTAGTGTGTCCTACTAAGCTACATGACACAGTAATGCATTGGTTTTTTTGTTATTGCTTTTTGCAAAGTGAGTTTATTCAATATTGTGCAAGCCTTCCTTGCAGTGATAATATTTCAGAATACGTCTATTATGTAAGTAAACAGAAAAGCATTAAGCAAAAAAATCTAAATCTAAACATAATTTTAAAATCTGATATTCTCCTGAACTTTTTATTAGGTTTTTCTAAACTCTAAAACTTTACATGGTTAGGTTAATATTATTTACTTTTATTTTATTTTTTAATATAAAACAAAAATAATTACCTCTACTCACTGGTTAGCATCTGGTGGGGTAGAGACCTATAAAATGAGATGTCCATGAAAGTCATTTTGACTCTGATTTACTGGTCTTTTGGATAGTTGCCTTGGCAATAGGCAGTGACATGGTTTGTGCTAAAAGTGCCCATTGGGGCAGTATGAAGGGTGTGTCTAAAATGTGCACATGCACTCTGAGGCAAGACTATCACCACGCCATCTGTAGTCACTCCACAGGAACATAACCAGCACCATTTATTGCACATATGATTACTGGTTGGCATACTTTTTTTTCTTTTACAAGCCATCTGCTCAGGAGAGGTGAGAAGGGAATTGTGAAACGGGATACTGTAGCATATTTATTCTCTGCTTTAGCACATAAATATCCATTCTTAGTACTTGGCAGCATTTTAATTGTGTTAATTCTAGGGCTGTTATTAGTCTGATCTTCAATAACACAATGAATAGTGATAAAACCTTTATGCATGCAGGAAAATATATACACATCTACAGTCTCATCTCTTGCCTACTTACAATTGTAAGCTTGTCAGTCTATCAGTTGATGAGCCTTGAGGCTCTCTGTGTGAAGTTAAACAATACAGTTATAATCTATAAATGGTATTGCTATAAATGCTACAGTAACTTTTTTTAAATGTATCTTTATATAACTTATTATATATATACTGATTTGATCTTTTTTTTTGTCTTAAAATATTAGTCAAATATAAATGGCAAAATCAAACAGGAATGTCACCTGTGACATCCTGTTTGTTCACAAACAAGCTGGCCATGTTGGGTGAATGGTGGGAACAGGGACGTGTATCTGAGGGGCCTTCTTTTTGGTGTGTGTTTGCTTTTGAGATCATGCGGCCATGATATCTGACTCATTTAGTAACAAAACTTTGGAGCAATTTCTAACAAGACTGGAGGAGTGTCTGTCTCCCTCTGGTGTGCCAATTTCTGTTTGCATTACATAAAGCTGAGAATGAGGTTCTGACTGTGTAGCTTTAGAGGTCTATGTGGCCTCCCCAAATAATGAAGCCTTGTACAACCACAATGCTGGAATTCTACATGAGTATAGATGTTGGGTGATGCTGTAGTGAATGACTTGCATCCAATGCATTTAGTGTTAATCTTGCGGTAACTTACACTGAACACAACAGATTACCCTTCCACATTTATTGATTCATTTGCCAGATACATTTTTATGTATATGAAGTTACAGTATATTGATGATGTCAGTATAAAATATAAATCAACATTTATCCATGTACATTATACAGGGGCAAACTCAGTTGGTCATTAGCATGACATAGAGTTCAGTTAGTAAGCTTTAAATGAGTTTGCAAAATTGTCTTATTCCAATCAGGTGGTATTGTTCTGGGTATATTGTAGGGCCATAGGAACTAGGGAGCTTAGGCATTTCAGTTACACTAATCCAAACACAAGATGACTTGAATTTAGAGTACAAAAAGACGGATTAAGTTGTGGTTGCAGTGTGAGTTTGGCAGAACTGTTTGTTCTTGCTCAGACTGCTGTTACAAAAACTGTTCTCGTGCTTGTGATTTAAAGGGGTGTGAGGAGGCACAATTGCAGATAAATACTATGCCAAAATATTCACCGAAAAATCGCACCCCAGTGATCCCCATAAACACAAAATCAACTGTGCCACTCGGCCCAAATTTCAAACGGGTTCGTTGGCAGTAACACAGCACTTTGGGCCAAAGATCAATGACTGACTTTGTAGCTGTCTCATTAGACTTGAGGTGTTATGTCCTGGGTGAAGATAGGGGCTGAGCTGTCAACTGATCACCACCTGGTAGTGATTTGGATCAGATGGTCAAGAAAGGAGGTTGTAATTTGCAGCAGTGTGGGTTATACACAGTGTGAATCTCCTAAGAACACGTCTGTCCAAATGTGTTTCAACTATCACCTTTGAGCAAACTTTGTAGGCCAAGGCTGAGGACATTTTAGCATTGCTCAAACCCTAAAGCATAGATAGCAGCAATGAGGGAGGCTGTCAGACCGATGAAGGAGGCCATCCAAGGCTGGTTGGCACAGCCAGCTCCAGACTCTGAGGAAAGGTTTCCACAGGCCAAAAAGACTGTGAAAGCCAAAAAGGATATTGTGGCTGCAAAACCTAAAGGCTGTGTTTGGAGAGGCCACAGAGGGTGACTTAAATGGTCTCAAACTGGATAGTAATAACCAACTCAAGAGGAAAATTACCATTACAGCAGAGAAGAATATTGTTTATTCAACAGATTCACTTTTAATTGTTATATTTAAAATTAATGTTAATCATAATTAACATTAAAAAATATAGTATTATACAGGGCTGCACGATTTGGGGGAAAAAAGTCTTATTGTGATTGTTGAGATCAATATTGCAATATGAGATTGCGATATGATAAAGGGCACTTGCTTGCAAAATTACAGTAAACACAGTTAATATTGATATTATCATGTCAAAACTAAGACAGGTGTGTTGTTCAGACACTATTTCTAACAAAAGGTTTTTGCTCATATTTGGCTCTAAAGGAAATGGGCCTTTCCTGCTGTGACACACAGATAACATTCTGTGCAAAACTTATGTTATTTCTTAACCCATCCATTTTCCAAGACACTTGTCCTTGCAGAGGGTGCTGGAGCCTATCCCAGCTGTCATTGGGTGAGAGGTGGGCTACACTCTGGACAGTGACCCATGCAGACATGGGGAGAACATGCCATCTCCACACAGAAAGACACCCAGCCAACGAACCCGGGTCCGTCTAGCTATGAGGCAAGAGTGCTAACCACTACACCACCGTGCCGCACCTATCCTATGTCTCTGTGTGGGCTTGTCATATGGTGTGACACACATACATGTGTTGTCGTGTTTTGCTTTATTCGGCTTGCAAGTTGTTATTTTTTTTAGCTACCAGTACGCCATGGCCCGACTCAACATCCATGCTCACCATGTGCTCACCTGGGCTGCTGTTGTTGTTGTGGTCTGTGCTGCGCGCTGTGGTCAAGCAGGGCGACTGAACCATACATTAGTTTAACTGTGCACTATGTTGACGAGGAGTCTGAACTGAAAAATGGTGCTTGCAAATGTTGTTATCACAACTGTCAGCGGCACCAACATTATCAAAACAGTCAAGGTAAATAAGTGAACACCACCTTCACTTGGCCATCGGCAGGGTAAATTGATTTTATATATTTTCTATAGGTTACAGAAAATATTTTATAGAACTGTTAACTTAGCAGCCAGTCTCACGTTAGTCAGCTGCTAAACTTCAAGTGAATGAGATAATAGATTGTCGCTTCAATCCATGTACTCATAATATAAATCGCAGCATTTTGCGTTCAAGTAATCGCACAGTCTGATCTTGCGATTGCGTTTCGATTAATTGTGCAGCCCTAGTATTATGTTTCTGGATTAGGGTTATTGGATTATTGGATTTAATCTTAATGTACAAGAGATTCGAAATAAACAATTTGTTCTACGAAAACTAGAAAAATCCCTGTACTGTACAGCCACAATTAACTTGCTTATAGGTTTGAAACATATTGTAGGTTATGTTACTGTATGTACCAACATAAAAGTGCAATATGTCATAGAAATGCAACATGCACTTTCCATATATTATTACAATAATAGTTTAGGCTTTATTGGTGTTCAGGTGTTTCTAAAACAAAAGGGTGAGTAATTTGCTTCTCTGAGGTCACATTGTTCTTGGTTTCATTTGGGGAGTACAGACAAGCAGAAAGCCCCTAATATCAAGTGTAACTGCATGTCATTTCGTGTAATAAATGGCTCTAAATCTGTTGATGTGTCTGACTGAAATTGTGAGTTCAGGCGGTCTGATGTTGCTGAACTCGTGCAAACATTAGCTGATAAATACTAGCTGACTTGAACAATAAGCAGTCACATTCAAATGAGTCAGTGAGACGGCCTAATAATCTAACAAGCTTACACTCCTCTGACTGTTTATGCAACATCTATGCCTACTGGTTTTGTTGCTTACTCCTGCTATAGTGTACAGTATATGCTGATTTTCCTCCACATCCTGTCCTGCTGTCTTGTACTTGACATGGCATAGCCTGCCTGTACATTATGTCTATCCCACAGCTCAGTGATATGTAACCTCCAGGTTCTCTCTTGTATATTTGTTGTAGTTTTAAACCCTAGAATCTCATATGCTGCTTAGATTAATTTTTCTTTCTTGTTGAATATCAGCCTCGCTTTGTCTCAGTTTTTAGAATTTGGGCACTTTTGTCCAAGTGTGCAAAATACAGGGAGGTGAAAATGCAAATACGTAAATTGAGTTGTGATTTTTTTTTATGCCTGAACGACATTGTGGTGGCCGTGGTTGCATCTGTATTTAATACGTTTGAAAGGTATGTGCAGTCTTCTTGCGCACACATGGATGTTGTTATTGGTGAGGAGGAAGCGTCGGAGATGTGGAAAAATTGCGTTGCACGTGTGTTTACCACTCGTTAATATATTTGGAATGACAGATGAAAAAAATAGTACAAACGTATTATCTGTCCTACAAAGCACTTTTGGAGCTGTTGGGTGAACTACAGGCTCAATTAGAGCCAATGTCAAGAAGGAGACACGCAATATCTGTCATACCAAAACTTCTTGCATCTCTGCATTTCCTTTTGTCTGGGCCCAGCGTTGCTGCAGGGGTTTCACAAAGTAGGTTTTCACGTGTGTTGTCCCAAGTCCTGAAATCCCTTTTATGGAGAATGGGCTGTTACTTACAGTTTCCACGCAGTTTCAGTTAAAGACACACTGGAAGAGGCCGAACACGGCTTTTATGCAGTTGCTGTTTTTTTGTTTTTTTCCTTGATTTCATTGTTGCTTACTCTACTGGGTGAACTGTTGCTTAATTTAAAAAAAAAACTCTTTTGGCCAGTTGTTCAAGCTACTCAAAACAACCTATAATTGTGTTTTATTCTTGAATGACCTGTATCAACAACGTTAGTCTTGTCCCAGAATGTTCCAAAATTATGTTTATGTTCAAGTGAAAGGGTTAGGCATCTAGTGGTCATTATAATTATGATGGAAGCAAAAAGGGAAGTCTGCAGGAGGTCAGGGTGGATGGAACGGTCAAAGTTTTCAATTGAAATGCAGCATTACTTATTTCAACCAGTGACCACAAACATATTATAACCATAACCAAGTATTTCTTTATTGTAAAAAATACACGGTTACTGTATCTATGACGACAAAGAACATCCAACCTTAAGGTACTATTTTAAACTAAATGATGAACTTTCTCCAAACCTGATCAACTTTTTTTTTGACAAAATCTAATCAAACCAGTCTCACAGTTTTTCGTCAGCAGTGATTTGTAACAGTTTATCTGTGGCATAGCTGCTAATTCAGAAAACACTGTCAGAGCATATCATACTGGTGTGTAGAGTCAAACTGCCTATGTAATCATATATATTGCAGGACTTTTTAGTGCTGAGATATGTTCCAGCCTTGTTTGGCTGCGTCTCTCCCTCTTTACCTTATCTTTTTCAGTTTTTTCCTCCTTGTCCTCTCTATTCATACACTCTGTTCTGGACGATGTGGGACCTTTCTCTCTCCCTTGTCTGTTGGCTCAAGTGCTGGCTGAAAAAGTAACAAATCTGTATGTTCTGCAGTTATTTTTACAAGTTATGACTTGAGTTTACACTGGGATGTCCTGACTGCAGGAAAATACAGTCACTCTCACTTTGTCAGACACTGACTCTGACTGGTTCTTGCCTCCTTGGTTTTTATGTTACCAAGTTAACTGACAGCCTTTTTGAAACATATACAGTACAACCTTAAAGAGCGTTAAAAACTAATGTGAGTACTGTGTGACAAAGTGGAGCTTTAAGCAGTGCAGGTGGTCTATGATTAACATGTTTTCTAATCAGGGCAGGACTGACACCATTGAGTAACACAAACCTGTACAAATTTGACTCAACTCAGCTGCTATGACCTCTCAAATCTGCTGATACTGCAGATCTACCAGAGACAGTAGACTTAGAACCTGTATGTGAATAACTATTCTTGACAGCTTGTGGAGTTTGGTGAGATATATATACTGCCATTTAGTTGATCTGCTGCTGCTGTGCTTGTTAATGTAAGTAATGTTTCAAGCGATGTTCAGCAAAATGTAATATGAAATCTTTGTATTACAATATACTGCATTTATTACTGCATTTTTTCCTGTCCAAAAGGTTTCTGACATTTGTCATTTCTGACAGTTTTTTTTTAACACAGAACTAGGTCTGTCAATTTTATATATTCACAATTATCAAATCCTTTAATGTGTCTTTGTTTTAGTATTTTAATTTCAAAGAGAATTTTCTGCTAGCATTCAAATGCAGTACTTGCATACTGTGTGTAATCATACCATATTTGTATATTATTCTGTTCACTGTATTTAGTATGTTTAAGAAGACTTGCCATATCTACCTTAAAACACTAATTAAGCAACATGTCTTTTCAGTGCATGGTTTAACTCCTAGTTTAACAAATTGTAAAATAAATGACAGATTGTAGAAAAAAACTACATGAGCTACAGAGGTGATATCTGCCTGTGTTACCCTATCTTTCAATCTGCCACATCTGCTGCACCCACTGATGGGTTAATGAGGGGCGCACATGTCCTGTCCTATTTCCTGCAATCAGCTCACTCAGACATTTTGACAGGAGGCAATTATGAACGAAAAATACTGAGGAGGCTGAAAAATTGCTTAGACACACACAGATATATCTATTCAGAGGGTCAAATCTGCATTAGGGATAAGGCTCGGTGTACCTGATTGGCATACACTTTGGAATTAAAGTTGACATGTGAAGACTCTGGACCATTTAAACCCCAACCTCAATCACTTTTCCACACGGAATAGCTACTATAGCTTTCAGACGATTTGAGGTCATGAACTGACTGGCAATTCATATTTTCTGCAAAGTACAAGCAGAATGATAAGAGCTATAAAAATTTGAGCATCCTCTTCAGATACAGTAGACCTTGCATTTTATCATGTATTTTATCATGTATCCACACATCTACCTACAACAAAGCCAGCCCCATCCCCCACCCCAGTCCAGCCTCACTTCTGCCTCACAGCCGATCAGGTGAGAAGCCAGCTCAAGAGGACGAAGGCAAGGAAGGCAGCAGGTCCAGACGGAATCTGCTCCAGACTGCTCAGGGACTGTGCAGACCAGCTCTGTCAGGTGGTCCTGCATATCTTCAACCTGAGCCTGAGTCTGGAGAGGATTCCTGAACTGTGGAAGACTTCCTGCGTGGTTCCGGTGCCAAAGATCGCACACCCCAGGGAGCCCAACCACTTCAGACCTGTGGCCCTGACTTCTCACTTGATGAAGACCATGGAGAGGCTCATCCTGAACCACCTTCGCCCACTGGTGAGCTCAGCGCTGGACCCCCTGCAGTTCGCCTACCGGCCTGGCATCGGGGTGGATGACGCTGTCATCTACCTGTTGCACCGATCCCTCTCTCATCTGGAGCAGGCAGGAAGCACTGTGAGGATCATGTTTTTTGCCTTCTCCAGTGCTTTCAACACCATCCAGCCTGCACTACTGAGAGGGAACCTGGAGGGAGCCGGAGTGGGAAAGCAGCTGAGTACATGGACCATCGACTACCTTACCAACAGACCACAGTATGTGAGGCTCCATGACTGTGTGTCTGAGGTGGTAGTCTGCAGCACGGGGGCGCCGCAGGGCACAGTTCTCTCACCCTTCCTGTTCAGCCTGTACACTTCAGACTTCAGTTACAACTTGGACCATTGGCACCTACAAAAGTTCTCGAACGATACGGCCATCATCGGATGCGTATCAGACGGGAATGATCAGGAATACAGGGGGGTCAGCTAGTGTGAGACCAACGCTCTTCAAATCAACGCCAGCAAGACAAAGGAGATGGTCACCCCCTACAACACTGGTGAACATCTAGGGAAAAGACATTGAGACAATGGACTCTTACAAGTACCTGGGTGTTCACCTCAACAATAAACTGGCCTGGACTACAAATACAGACATCCTGTATAAGAAGGGCCAGAGTCGACTCCACCTGCTGAGGAGACTGAGGTCCTTCGGAGTCTGCAGGACTCTGTTAAAGACATTTTATGATACCGTGGTAACATCTGCCCTTTTCTATTCAGTGGCCTGCTGGGGGAGCAGTTGCACCTACAGGGACAGGAGCAGGATTGACAAACTGGTGCGGAGGTCTAGCTCTGTGCTGGGATGTTCTCTAGAGTCTGTGGTGGTGGTGGGCGAGAGGAGGATGTTAGCAAAGCTGACATCCAACGTGAACAACCCACATCACCCTCTGCATGAGTCTGTGAGTGCGCTGAGCAGCTGCTTCAGTCAGAGACTGCAACATCCTCGCTGCAGGAAGGAGCGCTTTCGCAGATCATTCATCCCAACAGCAGTTACAGACTCTGTAACGCATCATGATGTCATGAGTCACTTGGACACTTTACCTCCACAGTCACCACAGTCACCACTTCATGCATAATGCACCTTATATATGTATGTATATGTGTATGTATATGTATGTGTTTATATATATATATATATATATATATATAAACGTGTGTGTGTGTGTGTGTGTGTATGTGTATGTATATATTTGTAGATATAGATATTTACTTCCTTGCATATATCCACAACCCCTTATCTGTAATGCATATTGTGTACACGTATACATAGAACCTCAGCTACCGTTGTATATAGTGTCTTATTTTATTTTGTATTTCTTGATATACTTTTTTATTCTTCTGCTCTCTGTACTTGAGCTGCGGTAACGCACAAATTTCACCGTTGTGGGATCAATAAAGTCTTATCTTATCTTATCTTATCTTATTTTAAGTCATATGTGCCACAATGTGTATTTTTCATCTTGAAAATTACTTAACAAACATACAGAAGACGCACAGGCTTGCATAACATAGTTGATATGTAAACTGTGGCAGAGCACAAATAGAAAACGGCTGAGATTACCTGTCAGGCTCCTGACGTGGGTAGAGGTTGGGTTCATTAAAAAAAAAGTCAGTCTGTGCATCTCCATCTTGCTGAGTGATTGAGTGATAAGGTAGTCACAAAAGATGCAGGCCAGCCATATATCAACCAAATACTTTATATAACCCACCTCCAAAGTCCAGCATCCCCAAGGTGATATTGACTACAGCTCGATAGAGAAGGGCAGGGCAAAATGTCTACACTCGACATGCTAACATCATACTTTTAAACAATCTAATACATGTCACAGCCTATACCTGTAATCGTTTGTCTTGTTGGTAATCAGAAGAAGATTATTGTGTTAGCAGTTGCTATGGCTCCACGATTTGGTGAAAAAGACTTATTGTG
Source organism: Sandelia bainsii (assembly GCA_032362345.1). Taxonomy (NCBI): domain Eukaryota; kingdom Metazoa; phylum Chordata; class Actinopteri; order Anabantiformes; family Anabantidae; genus Sandelia; species Sandelia bainsii. The sequence goes on from JAUMHL010000004.1 coordinate 8,770,040, forward strand.
ATTTATTGTGGACAATATTGAGGTTTGCGTTATATTAAACAAATGTATCATGTGTCTACTTGCTTGGTGATCAAAGAAAATGCACAGATTAATGATAATTTTGGTTATTTATAATCTGGTATCATCGCATCAGTAAACATTTAAATCTACTTACTACTTTTTATTTATTTTATTTTTACCTGCTGTATCTTAAAAGTGGGCATGGTGACTCTATAGCCAGTGCAACTTCTATCACTGCCTCTGTTGTAGAGCTTCAGAGAAATCAGAACTTGCATTAAACTCTTCAGGGCAGTCATCAGGGCAACTTGTTGGCCTCTAAGAATTCATGGAAACATGACTTCAGTCAAATTATTTTTCATGCTCATCTGTGAGTCAAAATGGAACCAAATACAAATTCTAACTGTCTGAGGTAGCCATATAAAGCTGTCTGTATAGGAATAACTTCTGGCTGAACTGATCACTTGGTCATCTTTCCGCCAACGCTGGGCGAGAACATTCCCTGACAAGTGTTAGGAACTCACCTCAGGTAAGTCAAGTTTGGCCAGAATATCACTAGATTTGTTGCCAGTTGCTTTTTAGGGGAAAAAAGTCTCTCAGGGATCTGAAAAGTTGCTAAATTGACAACACTGTACCCTGGAAAGACATATGACCATACACATGATCACACGTTCTGGTGCTTAAAAAGAGGTTGACTCGTCATCTCTTTATTAGGGATGTAGATGTAGACAACAGGTTATCATGTTCACATGTACAATTGCAGCCTTTTGCAGTTATATAATCACACGGGCAGCACAAGTTGCTACAAGTTACTTAAACTGTGACATTTTCCTTCAATATGTTTAAGTCACAGTGCTCATTACATGCAGGGGGAAATTCTTTTGGTATTTTTAGTAACAATCAGATACTGCTTATAATTACAACCATTCTCCCTCTGGAAAGTTTGCTAATCAAGGCCTAAGACACTTTTAAATAAAGGGCTTAAGAAACACATTAAAAAGCCCCAGACTAATTCACAGATGCCTGGTTTCTGACAAGAAGCTGATTTAAACCCGTAAAGTGTCTCCTAATCTGCCCTTCCACCTTGGGCAATCTGTCATGATTGACAGCGTGTGTTCAGTGGTAACAACACAAACATTCAATCTGACTGTTGAGGTCCCACAAGGCATTTAATTTCCCTCCAATGAGACATCTCGGGAGTAAACCCTGTGATTACAGGTATGGCACTGGTTAAAGTTCAGCTTGGCAGGATACTGCTCTCTTGTGATTCAGGTGCATTAACATCCCGGACACTCAAGATGATTTGCATGCATTGTCAGCCCTTTTAAAACATCACACTAAGCACTTGAACAGCTTGCTGCTACTGGGGCCAAGGGGCCTCACACCTCCCTGCTGTCAAAGATTTGTACATTCACAACCCTAATCGTATTGCTGATGGTGGTGAGGTTACATCTTATCTGAAGGAAATGACTATAAAGGTCATGTGTTTTGTTTTATCTCATTAAATAGATTTAGTGAGTATTAATTAAGAGCTAAAGAACAACTGCTCAGATTTAAGGCTGCACAAGTGCATTTTTTTCATAATTTAATATTAATTGCTAGACATATGAATGAACAGTTAAAGCAATGTAGTAGCTAAAGTGCAGACAGACTGGGAGAGGCTTAGGGTAGAGTTAAGCATTAAAATGAAATAAATAACTGCCAATGAAACTTGGTTCATCAGTTGAGATTATCTGACAGAAGGTGTCAGATAAAACAGTACAGTGGAATGTGGATATGACATTTAAATGTAGTTTTCTCCTAAGACATTGACCCTATACAGTAGGTCATCTGTGCACGCAGCTTATTGCTGAAACTGAAAATAGGTTTTCAAGGCAAATTCTGGACAAGATGAAGGCAATAAATTGCCTTTGCTCTCAGTCTGATTCTTTTTCTAGATTTGTCCTTTTGAACTGCTTTCAGATGAAATGTACTGACAACCTGAAAAATGAAATTCTTGTTGCAAAAAACATCTATGTTGCTCAATTTAAAAAATAACATAAAAAGAAATAACCACAGGCTTGGGCCTCTCTGCTTTTTACTAACATATTGATGACAGAAACAAGGATATAATAAAAATTGGATTGGGTACTTTGCAATATTCATATACTGATTGGTTCAAGCACTATAACCTATACAGGTTAACCAACATGTCTGAAATACATAAAAAAAATTAAAAGCACATAGAAGTAGGTTGTTTTAACTGTAAGAAGACCATTAAAACAACCAAGGTACCACTTCATTAACCAACAAAGACAAAAATTAATGCGTGTGATAGAATGCCCCGTTTTTTTTTGCTACACCTTCAAACCGGCGGTCAATTAGAAAGAATGATGTTGAAGACATTTTAGTTTCTTAGATATATTCATGTAATTTGGTGTCTGACAAACACATATATATTATTATATAGTTAGCAGTAGTAGCAGCACTTAGAAAAAAAAAAGTGCAATAAGGGACATTTTTAAATAAACAAGCAAACAAAAAATTTTTTGGGAAAGAACATCAACATGGTTTTAATCAGCACTTTTTCTTTCAGAGATGTCAGTGTAAGCTACCCTCTTGCTCCTGTGGGTATTTTTTTATGTTTTAAGGAGAATATATCAGTATCATTGTTCACGAAACACACGATCTCTGCCGCAGTACACTTCAGCTCATTGCAGCATGATGTCACTTTTCTACTGGCAATAATATCTGCACAGTATTTAGCATATCTAGTTGGTGTGGAAGTGAGGTCATGTTTGTTGTCCCAGTTATCTGTAAACATCTGAACAACCAGTTAACAGATCTTGGTGAGATTTAGTGCGGACTTGAAAAATTGGATAAAAAACAAGTGATTAAATGAATGTGTTGGGTTGTAATGAAATAAATGAATTTTAATCTCTCACTTCATCCATTTGTATCAAAATGAAAGTTAGCTGATGGTGACCATGGATTTCAGATAATCCTTAAATCCTGTCAATCAACATTTGGATTTGAAATATTGAAAGATTGGATAATTGTTGGAGCAGAAATTGTTTTAGCAAAACATTGAAAATAGCAAATAATCTGTTTTGGAATGTGTTTCCTATACTGATTCAGACAGAAAGGATCATCATCCTGCTGCTTTGGTCCTGCATTAGGTTTCTCACTGTGATTGCGAATGTACCTCCTCATGCTCCTCATGTACTAGCTCTTGCATGGAATCAATACTTTTCATAGGTACTGAGCTGCCACTTGTACATCAAAAGTAGACTCAGTGCTTGTTAACCCATTAGCTTGTCGATACATTTGTGCGATTCCTGCTATCTATGCCGACTTTAGAGAGACTCTTTACTGCTACAGTTTGGTTAAGGTAGTTGCACAACCTTTATTGTCTTAGTTATTGTTAATATTTGTTTTGCATTTTCTTTAGTTACCAATGAACACATACCTGTAATTTTTGAACATTTTCAGAACCTTTTAACAATATTGAGATAATAACCATGATAATTTTGGTCACTAGAATTGTGATATAAAATTTTCATACTGTGTCACCTCTAGTTGAAACAAAAATTCTGAAAACGTGACAGTGCTTGTTTTCTATGGTACCAAATGTACATGTATGTACTCTAATGTCAACAACATGTGGGATGGTGCAGGCGCAGCAACAGGTCGGCCAGACCACTGAACCTTCAAAGTAAGAGTTTCAGTTGTTAATTTTGTATTGATAACATGTTGTTAACATGTTTACATCTCGAAATGTTAGTGTTTTTGTGTGTAAACTGCAACACCGCTGCACCTGTTGTATCAATGCTCCACAATGTCCACAGAAGCTAACGTTAGCTTGTGTAGGCTAGCTAAGTGACAGCTAATTACATGAACTCTTCTCATAATGTTATGTGTGTGTGTGTGCAGGGTAGTTTTCTTTGAGCTATACAATTGCCTAATTTTAATTGAAGTCTCATGTCACACTTACATAAGAGCTACTTATTATTGCATTGTGTTGTTTTTTTCCACCATATTTTCACCACAAAACTGTTTAATTTTTAGCGATCAGTTGATCTAAACCATCAATCCATTCATGCATCCATTACCATTACCTGTTAAGGATCACACTGGTCAAGCTGGTTCTGGATTGTCTTGTTTGTTTGGTCCATACTGCATTTGCTGTTCTAGTGCCCCTATTAATCGCTATTGAAAAATTAATCACTTTTATATAACAATGTCATGTAAACTGAACAACAGTGATTAAGAACTGGTTAAGTTTGCCACAAAAACAGCTTGTTTAGGATTAGGGAAACTTCATGTTCTGGCTTAAAATGACTGCTCTGCTGAGGTTGGGGTCCTGTGTCATAGTAAGTTAATAATAAACACATGTTTAAGGTTAGGAAACAATTGCGCTCATACTGGGTATTAAAAAAATCTAAGAAATGGGGAATCAAACCCTTTGTGTTTTGTTTTCTTTAACTTCTCTATTAGTTAAATGCAAACATACGTCATTTCTGGGCATTTGCTGTCCTTCTTGGAAGGATAGTCTAGTCAGACAGTTTAAACGGCTCCTTCACTTCTCCCCATATCCAACTCCTTGCACATACTGTATATGATCCATCTTACCTGGAGGAGTCAATACCTTTGTGACATAATCCCTCACTGACTTCCCTTAAGAGAACCTTTTCCATCTCAGTTTGATTCTGAGTTTGCTCAGCTTAGAAAAGTGTTTTTCTTTGATCCTAGTCAGACCCAGGCTATACATATAAACTTGAGGAGTTCAGATTATTTGTCCATCCTGCATTGTTCTGCACAAGTTGTTTGCTTCACTGAATATGTCTGCAAGATTACCAATTGAAACAAGCCGCCTCTAATCCATCAAGACATCTGCTTTATCAGACCTCCTGTCACACAGAATGAGAGCTCCTTCCTCAGACAAAATGAGCTTGTCAGCATTAGATAAAAGGACAACTTCTCCTCTGTGTGCAGGGGCAGTGAGCAAGGGTCAGTGCTAATCTGGCTTTTTGTGCTAAATTGGCTTCTGTGTTTTATTGTGTATTTCAAGTAATATATGCACACGTGATGTTTGTATTCAGTCACATGCAAAAACATCAGTTTACTGAGCCTTTTTGTAGGGGACAAAAAAAAAAGTACACATAAGGATAATACACTGATATTATTGAATGCACAGAAACCTTGTGTGTAAATTGTACATATGGAAGAAGCATTTTACATGTGAACACGTCACTGTTGTGAAAGTTATTTTTACTAGATTTGAAATGGTGTGAAAGTTTAATATCACAATTATTATTATTATTATTATTATTATTAATTGTCAGTGACACACAGTCTTCTGTATTGCATTTGACTACATAAATACAAGGAAGATATTGACAGTGACTGCAGGACGCACTAATGGGAGAATATAACCATATATAAACTTGTATGTAAAAAAAATGGAAACCATTTCATCAGTAAACGTTACCAAAAAAAAAAAATTTTATGGTAAGAATTCTCTTAGATAGTTAAGTGCAGGGGACACGTAATCATACTGATTTAGTGTTTGGTAGTTACTTTTTACTTTTTTATGCTTGCCTTCAAGTTACATCAGTTTCCGCCAGTCCTTCACGTCCTCCTTTGGTTGAAGGTCTTTTTATTCATTAGCAATTTTTGACGACAAAATGAATTTAGACGAGTAAAGCTTTACTGGTGTACAGCATTAGTAGAGTGCAGTTAATAGCAGAATATCATTGCTTTTTCTGTTTCTTGATACTTAATGATGCATTAATCTTGTGTGTACCAAATTATATAGATTTTATGGCAATGCTACTTGCCTTTACTTGCAAACTCTGTATCTGTATATATATAAGTAACAACAGCCCAGGTAAATTATCAACTCTTGTCAACATGATCTGGACACAAATAAACAAACCCAGTGTGAATTGACCTGCAGCAGAAGTCTCTCCTACTAGGTGTCTGCCCCCCTGTATACTGCTCAACCACAACTTAAAAAAAGACACCTGCTGGGCAATTTGTATAAGATTGAAGTACTTTGTGGCTGGCTGTTTTCAGGGTGTGGTTGCAGTCTGCTTTTCATAACAGGCTCCTCTCATCCTGTTTAAAAGCAGTGCTCTCCCACCGTGGTGTACTGACAGTTTGGTAATGGAACAGAAAGTTCAGAGTGTCTCTTGAGAGGTATATTATATATTTTTTATTTTGTCTGTGCAGAGTTGCAGGATTGCAGATCCAGCAGTTTAGATATGATGCTAAGAGTAGTAATACTGTATATGAAATACACAGTAATGGTTGTGTCAATATATGTCACTAAAATTAGAGGATACAGTTGGAACAGATACCTTCAGATGGTGTTCAGACAGTGTTACTCAATTGAAAAAGAAGGTTAGGTATTATAATATTCTGCCCTTGTGCCATAATTAAAATCGAACCACATCGTTGTGGTAAGATTATTCAAAAAAGTGTTTGAAGAATGTATAATGAAATCAAAACACAATGAGTGTAATGTAAACTTTAAAAACAGTGATTTTGCAGGATTATGTGGGTTTGCCAATTTATGCAAATCCTCTTACTTTACATTTTTGTGTTTACAATAATTGGATACTCTGGTTTTTGTGTAAAAACTGTTTACTTTTGATTACTGTATGCTTCAGTTACAATTATTATCATCATAATTTAAATATGAAACACTTCAAAACACAATGCGGACCATGTGTTGCATTTGTGAATAAAGTGTAATGTGATGATTATATTCCTCTACTACAAAAGGGTTATGTGACAATAAACTAAATTGGCATCCGGTGTTTTACAATAGAACACATTAAGCGTTCCTTTTTTACCTGATTGTGTTATAACTTTAAGAATAAACTACACTAAAACTAAATCATTAGTTCATATTGGAGAATGGTTTTGTTGTGTTTTTAAAAGAAAAGGTCAGTTTGATACACTGGAGTGGAGACCGAAACATTGGTCTCTATGGTAGGGGGCAAATTTACCACCCACTATTCCAACCACAAGACCTCTGCTCTCCATATTTCACTGTGACACTAGGGTATGGCCTGGTCCCTTTTTTTTATTACCATTTCACGGTGGCAAAACATTTTTTTGTGCATAATTTTTGCATTCTTAGAAATGGTAGAATACCAGCCTCTTGTCAAACAAAAATAGATGTGGGAGCTCTGAAAATGCCAGATCTCTTCTCAGCTTAAGGGAAGAGAGTAATCAATTCAGTTGCACAGTTGCTTGGTAACTGAGGTCACGCTTGGACATTTTCATAGGTTATATTGTATATCTGTTCACAATGATGTCCCTGAGCAGTGCACTAGCTAAGCTACTTCACCAGTTAAATCTGTCTATCCTTGTGCACACATCAACACAAAGCATTTCAGTATTACTATCTCCCTACAGAGAATCAGGATCTGCAAGAGGAACAACTACGTGAGCCGCATGGCATTTTACCTTCAGGCACTGGCTGCCATCTCGACCACAGAATTAGAAATGACAGAGCAGTTCTTGACCATCCATTTCTACATACCAGAAGGACATGTGATCTAACTGGGTACTGTGTTCCCAAAGTCATGAGCTGAAATGGATTATTATTATGTTTAATATTTCTATTCTATTCAGTGTGTTAGACAAATGTTCATTCTTGCTACCAACTGCTTTTTGTGTTATTTCTCAACATTTCCTTACTATATTATCAGAAGATGTATTCTAGTTGCCAGTAGTGGTGAGTAGTGAACTACAACTAGTTAAACCAGTAGTTTTAACAACATGTAGTTCTACATTTATACTAACATGGTGAAAAGCCCAGCTTGTAAGCACTTATATTTGAATAATAGTAAAAAAAAGTATATGGTTTGATTTTAATATTGGCACAGGGTCAGAATCTTATAATATCAAATTTTCTTTTTCAGTGAATAGTCCAGATTGTTTTGGTTTACGGTCTCAGGGATATTCCAGGAAGCTGGCTTGTCAGCTCATCTGTCATACATATTTGATAATAGTTTCTAATGATTTCAATCTGAATTTCTAAAACTATTTTTTTAATGAATATATTAAATACACTTGCAATTTATGTTAGTTGCAGATATGTGATCATAATGTTCAGAAAGGTCAATCGGGTTGCAATTATGTTCCTCACAGAAATGTATTTTTTTTTTTAACACTTTATTGATCCCCTTGGGGAAATTGTTGTTTGGACAGCTGCTAGACCTGTGTCAGCGCT
>JAUMHL010000004.1:8778492-8820880 GCA_032362345.1 Sandelia bainsii
TCAGCGCTACTACGGGGTTTCAGTGTCTTGTCCAAGGACACCTCGACATGTAGCTTGCTGGGACTGAGAATCAAACCACTCACCCTTGGGTTGGAGGACGACTGCTCTACCCACTGAGCTATCATGCCGCCCCCATTTGTGCCTGCAGTTTAGTTGTATAGAAACATAACTTTTAGGAGACTGGGTTCTCATGTTCAGCAGCTGTGATGCACTCTGGGTTATTGTTCTGACACCTGTCAATCACAGCCAGCAGTAAAATTAAACAACAAGAGCAAACCACCACTTTGTGTTACTGTTTTGGCTGATCTGTGTAATCAGTCACTTCAAAACTCCCCCAGGCTGTAGCTGTTTATTCTGCCTGACTCGGCAGAGTGACTTGACGATGATACTGTCCCAGTCAGATGTGCAAAACACTCACACAGTCAGCTGCAGTTAGTTATATAATGAAGATAACCGATTTTGCGCTGCATCTGCATATCCAGATGATGTCAGTCAGCTGCATTTTCAATTACACTTACTTAATTAGATTTGATAAAATTGCACTAGTTAAGGAGAAAACTATGCTATTATTTTTATTTTGTTTTCATTCTCATCTTTATGAGCCAGCTACCAGCTGCATTTAGTCCATTGTTACCCTTGCCCAATGCCTGCAAATTCAATATGAAATACTTATTTACCTGCTGCAAATTATAAAAACCTCACAAAGTTCATAACAGCATCATAAAAGTTAATATACAACTAAAACACTGTTCACTGGTGCATATGTGCAGGAAATATACTTGCCTGACAGAGCTACAATTAAAAAATAATGTTGATTATTTTAAATTTACCTACTACACGTCTTTCATAAAGCTCAATGAACTCACATCTAAAGACAAAATAAGGATAGGAGTTACAAAATTTGTTACATTTGCTAATCAGAATCTCAGAAAATTGTGCGTCCTCAGTTCCTAGACACAAACTCAGGAGCTAGACCTTTTAGGAAACTTTTTCAGTAGTTAATGCAGTTATAAGCAGTGAGAGGGGAAATAGAAGGTGAAATGTCGAGTGCAAATAAAAAAAAATGGTGGACAGGCGTAGGCAGCTGAGATGAGCAGTTCTGCGAAAAGAGGTGGAGGTGAGAAGAGAAAAGGGATGTGCTAGAAAAAAAAACACTAAATATTATATTTATTAACAGAATGTTGCATAGACACAAAGGTCACAGTGAGCTTTGGCAGGCAGTAAGGCTTCACTGGAAAAATACCGCATACACAGTATAAGTTGACAGACCTATAAACCAAACGGCACAATAAGTTCAAGATCATGTGGGTGAAGTCGCAAACCTTTTGGACAGCTCACTGAATTTGATGAGAAAGAAATGTGTTGTCCTTCTGGGATGTCAGTGAACCTGATAAGCTCCACTAATCAAATGCTTAAGATTAGAGATAGCTGAAGTAAGGCTACTGAGTGTGGTTAGGGTTAAGGTTGAGGTATGCTTAGAATGACCCAGTTGATAAGCTGCATTGTCTGACATGTCCACAAAAGTGCTGAATAAAACCAAACCCAAAAAGTATTATGCCTTACACCACAATGTGCATTATCAGCTGTTTTATATTACAAAGCTTCAGCACGATGATAACATATGTATTTGAAAATGGCAGTGGAGTGCACAAATGCATGTGTTTCATCATCTGTTCACTGTACTACTACATTACTAAAACATGATCAAGAAAATTGCCATATGTGCCATCTTATGTGCACAGATACAATAGGCACAGCATTTGAACACAATATATTGTTGTTTCTTCTAATGATACAAGTAGTAAGAACACAAAGTGCAAGAACCAGATTGGTTAACAATGGCTAAACTACTGATAACATATCCAAGATCTATCTCTAGCCACACAATTGATAGTGGTCTTTTATTCATACATTTTCTCTCCATTTATTCTGTGATATCAGTATCATTTTCAAAGAAGCAATGTTACAAATGTTCTTGAATGCAGTTGTAATGTGCTATAATTAAAATCTGGTTAATTTACAAGGTGAATCAGTATGAGATTCAAGGCTGTTGTAATAAAGTACAATCTCCAATACTACCTCTGTTTTGCATAGAATTTTACCACAAGGTGGCATTGTGAAGACAGATGAGAGATGTCACAGGACCACATGTTACCTACAGGGATAAGTATACTCTAGCTCCAGAATGTGTCACTTTGGACTAGGTTTGTGTTATCCAAGATTATGGATTATTAGTGATCAAAATACCTTCACATAATAAAAGTAACTTACTAAAAGTCATTCACTCTTCTAAAACTCAACATTTTAAATACAACTTTAAAAGAAATGTGAATTACTGCACCTGGTTATTAGAATTTTATATAAGTAGAAATGTTCAACTACTATCAGAATGCCTCAGTGGAAATTAAGAACCTTGCACTCAACCCAAATCACCACAGGCAACCGTGAGTCAGAAGGTAAATGTTTCTTCCCAATCATTACTTGGAACCCACTTCATCAAAATGGTCTTGAGCATCAGTAGCAAGTAGGATTGCCAAGCAGCCATTCTCCAAGTTAAAAATCATAAATTAGTAGCCAAACCTCCCCCCTCTAGGGAGAAAATCAAGCCATAGTCATTTGCAGCCATTCATTGCAACATGATATGGTGCCCCCCGCTTTTAGTCATTTTTCTTTCTTTTCTTTTGTTTCCTGTAATTGTTAGGTTTTAGTCAAAGATACAATGAACACTTAAGAACAGCATGAATGGAAGCCCCATGAAAGAAGCATATAGTTGGTGAGAACAGTTAGTTATAGTAAATGTGGATGCATTGTGCAGCTACAGAAGCAACATGCAAAAGCAGAACACAGAGTGCGTGTCTACTCCTCCACACAGGTGAACTATGGACAATATATTGGAGCTGTGAAAACCATTTTACTGCGAGATCTTTGATAAGTCAACCTCTGGCTACTTTTGTCAGTAGTTCTTCCATATATACAATTTGTACACCACTTACAATGTGTTCTTGCCATTTCCTTCTTCCCTGCCATTTTCACATGTGGAAATACTGTGACAAATGTCTGGCTCACTCTACCAGGACCTAACTGCATTGTGTTGTCATAGGCATGAACGCGCATAAACTGATTTTTAAAAAGCCCAAACATTATTTCAATTACTTTGAGGCCTGCTGTACACTTCACCAGTGAGTTTGAAAACACATTGAAACAACAGCCTTTAACAGTAAAAACATTTCAATTGTATTGACAACTTGTAACACATGTATGATCTTTACTGTTTTCACATTATTGCATAGTTATAAGGAGGAAAGTACATGTCTTATGTACACCCCAGATGTTATGCCATGCTCTCCAGTTGTTGATTTAAAGCTGTTGCAATTTGACAGTAACAAACGGAGTGCGGCTACTGTATTATGTATGATATGAAAAGTATTGCTAGATGTAATTAGCATGCGTGCCTAGCTGTTTCTGTTACATTCTCTGTATCAATGGAACACTTGTCAACTTCTTTGTTCCTGGGGGCCCTAGCTGACTTACATATCTTCACCTGCAGAGAGTCCTTCAAAGTCTTCCACATTGCTGGTCAGCAGTGAAAACTGCTTATGGAATAAACAATGTGGGTTCTTCTCAATCAGAGTGACTTCTACCTCACCTTTTTTGCTACATGCCACTGTTACTTGCTGCACTCTCCACTATCTGTGTAACCAAAGACTCTCCACCCTGACCTAAAACAAAGTAGTAGAAACTTCAGAGAGATTACGGTTTGAAGGAAATACTTGGAGTTCATGGCCTGCTACAAAAAAAGACTACTTGCACAAATCATATGTCAAACTATGACAAATATGTAAACAAAAGAACTGTCTTTTTATTTAATGTCTCTAAGGTCTACTTTTGTCTTGATGTTACAGCAGAAACATAAACAGTTGCTATGTCAAAAACAATGGTGGCTGTTTATTCATCTAGTAATAATACACAAAACAAATTCATTGGTGTACTTATTAATAATATGCTGTTTATATGTTTATCTGCTCTTCCCCTGTGCAGGAAGTGGGCAAGTGGTTTCCTGTAGTCACCAATAGTTTCTATTAGTTCAGATGCTTATCGGGGAGAACAAAGTATACACGTATCAGGTAGACTTGCAGCAACTTGGCCTGTATTTCACCTCCTAATTTCAGCTGTGACCTTTATGAAGAGAGATAATTTGGGTGCTGTATATTCATTTAAGAACTTAGCTGATGTGTTGTAGCATACAGTATAATACATCAGCCGGTCACATAATGCTCATAACATTAGCACTAATGTAGCATTGGTAGTGTTTGTGTGATACATGTGGCATTCTTGCAAAGAATCAAAGGAATAAAAAAAAGAACATAATGGGAATTTGTTGAATCAATTAGTGTTTTTTCAGACAAAGGAAAAAATGTATGCGCCACACATGAAGTAAGCGGTGCTGTGCTCCAAAGACTATTTTCACAGTTGTCAGTACCACGTTTGTCACCTGTCCTTTTGTCATTTCCATTTCAACCATATAGTTTTTCTGAAAGTGTGTAACATATGCTCTATTTATAAAGTCTTTACTGTAGAGTCTATTATATCTTTTTAAAACATATCATTTTTAGAAAATAGTCTAAATATATTATCTGGAGTTAATATTAAGGGCTACTGCCACAGTTGTCCTGCGAAGACATTTCTTTTAGGCACATTATTAAAAATATTTACTGTAGGTGCTTGACTCTGGTGCTTATTTGTTGAGATAAATTCCAGAGAGTTGTAAATGCTGTCAACACTAGTGAGCTGTGCAGATATTTTGCAAAGCTAACCATGTGGGTCACAAAGCCTGTAGTCTCCAATAAGGGAATGTTTGTGTGCTCCATAAAACTGTGTCTGGTAATGGGGGGGTGGGGGTGTTTGTGTGTTTTGCAGCAGAGCACAGCATGGCAATATCCATTTAATAGCACTGAATGTTACTGTGGGAGTTCACAGCAGAATCTTAAAATTACCAGTGCTATTGAAGGTCTCAGAGGAACCAAACCCACTGATTTTATGGGCTATTATCTCTTAGAATACAATTTTTTTTATCCCCAGAGATTGTAAAGTGGCCCTATAGAGCTGTGACTCCCAAACCAAATACTGTGGAGTATATAAAAAAAAAACAATTCATTATTTTAGACAGAAGGTGTGAGTTCTAGACCTTGCCAAAGACCAGGACAGCTCTCCTGTAGGCACACACCTGTTAACATTTTCCTGATTTTCTCTGAAGAAATTATTAAATTACGTGCTACCTTCCAGTCAGTGTGAGACCAAGATTGAGTATGTACAGCTTCTACTTTTCTGCTGTTCTGAAGGAATATTATTATTATTTTTATATCAAGTGTAATGTGGAGAAAGAAATGAGCAAAAAGCACAGTAAGCATAGTTACGGATAGTTCAGACTATAAAATAACTTGTGAAATTTATAAATGAGCATCAACATGGTCTAAATCAGTTATGGTCTTTTGGATTTCTTATATTGCTGCCTCTTGGCAGCTAAGATGAGCTAGAGTCTTCTTAGCTGTATTGTAGCACCTGGTGAAACTGGATAATCACAAAATGGGGGGTGCTGCATACCAAGACCCCCCTTATCCAGCACCCTATGAAACCTCACCCCACAAGAATTTCAGATTCACAAGCCCACTTAAACAAGGCAATGCCACATCCTGGGATTCTGATGTACCTCTCAACATTCAACATCCCCTGAAACTCCTTCAAATACTCAGGCTTCACCCAGAATGGAACCCAGTCTTGGGATGTGAGAGGCAGCCTGGAAAGGGACATAAAATTCACCTTTTTGACCTCCATGGCACTGAAGCTTGGAATGTGGACGCACAGCGCCACCAAAGGGACAGAGTCTGTAAGACCGTTGGGCCAAACGCCTAACTATAACAAATGAGACTTATCATTGATTCATATTTACTATAGCATCAGCCGAACCTAAGTAAGCTGTATGCTATCAGTCAGAAACCGTGTAATCGCTGTTATCAATGATGTAACATATAGTGTAATCACTGTTACTGGTTGATTATACCATGTAGTGTTAATTTCAACCAATAGTTTACTGAATTTAATTCTGATTAACTCTGAGATGTAAGCTGTGGGAGGAAAGTTCCAGAATTAATATTCATTGTCACTGACTAAATCATTTACATCCCTACTTCTCAGACAAAGAAAGTAGGCGTTTTTCCGACAACGGCACCAAAGACCTTTCTCCGCCTATTTATCTTAGGAAGATCAAAGGTCAGAGGACCGAAGAAAACGTATTTTTAGCCTCTTCTTTTTTTTTACTTTAGTTTGCTTTCACCTGTTTCACTGCTCCTCTCATTTGCCATTTTGTCTTTTTCTTCTCTGCTTTCCTTTATCTTAGTTCACATTTTAAGTTTTCTTAGCTTCTTCTTCCAGTTATAGAAAGTTAGCTGATATCACGTCGGAAAGTCACTACACTGCGATTTCAAATTAATAAGTGAGTGAGCTTTGCCTGGACATCCAGCCACCGTGCATGGGAAACTGGCCGACCTGCCAGCTGATACAGCAAACATGCTGCCTCCAAAGGAAGTTAGGGACTCGCCATTCTGCTTTGTGCTGTGTGACTGTGCTTGTGTGAAGACACTGTTTAGGTTCGGGAACGCCAGCTAAGCCGAGTCAATGAGCCCGAAAATCTCATGCATCACAAAGTAGGCTAAGCTACCTTACCTTCAGCTCCATGAAAAGCTTTTATTAATTCTGAACATTACTCCGTCATTCCACAGCTCCCATCCTAACCTATGCAATTTAGTTCACCTCAATAGTCACAGTTAACTTGTGTTGATTGTTTGTCTTTGTCTTGTCATATGTTAAGCTTAACTGTAGTTAGTTGTGGCTGTAATGGTGAGTAAACTTCACTCAACTAGACCCAGTGACATGTTGTTGTTTCTCTTGTTGTAGTAGACAGAGATCATTTATTTCAGAATAACCACCTCTTGTAAGAGACTGATTAAATTTGCTCTGTGTTTTATTAAATATGAGTGTTTGTGTTTCAAAATGACCTGAGTCTTTTTAACAAGTGCAATTTTCATGCAACGCTGCAGTATGTATGTACCACTCTGAGCCATATCAGGAAATCGTAGAGCAAAACTGCCAAATCTGGAAGGTGCAACAAAGGTAAATATGGCTTTGTAGCTTCTCAGGAAAAGGTCAGTCTTATGACAGTGGAGTATTTCTGCCGCCAGAGTTAATGCCATAATAATTTGGTGGCTGTAGGTCTCTAGCTGGAGAGGTTGCAGCTGACATATTAGGAAAGGTTTATTTATATTGCACATTTCAAACAGAGCTTTTTTTCTTTCAAAATGCTTCACATACATTGTAAATTAAATAAGAACTACAGCATGAGACACAAAAACATAATTTAAAAGGACAGAAGTAACAAAAGCAATAAAAGCAAAAGTGGATCGGGCTCAGGATGTGCAAAGTGGACTGTGACATGGAATTCAGTCAAAAGCAGAGGCTAACTGTATATTACAGCTATTGTAAGCATTTTTAAGGTTATTTAGGGGTACTGTAGTCAGACTTGGCGCAAGGCACATCTTGTTTCTTCCAGCTATGTGGAGCATAAGGACTGTGGACTCCAGGAACGATTAGCATACAGTAAGACTATGAAATGAAACATGATACTGGAAACTGGTTTTAACTTTTTTTATTTTCAGAGACATTAGAAAATGGTTACTGTAGTAAAAACATGCAGTTTGCCATGTCTACCCAAAATGAATCTTCTAAATAATGGAAGTTGGTTATAAGCAGATCTTGTTTTCGAAATATTTTTGACTTTCTGGTTTTCAAACAGAGAGATTTGCACTCCTAACATTTTATTTCACATTTCTCAGTATTTAGGTTCAGGAGGTTTATGCACATTGCACATTCAGTTATTGATTTGTTAAATGCACTTATGGAAAGAATCTAACGCAGCTGCTGTGAGAGTTGTAGCTGCTTTGCTGCAGAAATACATAAATGTGGGTGTTTATCTCATAATCAAGATCAGTGTTGTGCGTACAGTTGGACCTGATGTTTGTATTAAAAAGAGGAGGCTAAAGAATTGTTTTTTGGAAACTCTACATGTCATGTTTCTTTTCCCAGATTCAGATTTATCAAAAGGAATACAGGTATTTCTATCTCAGAGATTTCAACCCAGTTTTCCTGTCAGTGTAGTAGCAGATTTACAAACACGCGTGCACAAGCGCGCACACACACACAGTCACATAAATACACATCCTAAAAAGAAACCACACATACAAGCACACATACTGTAACTACCCAGAGGAAAACTGCTGCTCACAACTGTCTTTTCTTAGTCTCCTGAGAAGTAAATCACATTTTTACTGAGTCTAGTGAAGTCTGAACTCTTTCCCCAAACACCCCTCAACCTCAGGAGAAATATAGAGCAATAGTCAGGAACAGTTTAAGAGAAATTATCTCTGCAATTGGAGAAGCAAACAAAATGAGGTAGATCTTACTTTGGATGTGCAATATTCATAGATTTCACCTGAATTACATTTTTGGCTTACAAAGATGAAACAAAGCAAACTTGGGAAAAAAAAAAGATTTATATTGCCAGTTGCCATCCTATGAGATTTTTTATGCTTTTTTCCACTTTTTTCCCTCTCCATATAGGCATGCTTTGTTATCCAATACTTTGCTGGTTGGTCCAGTCTGAGAGAAGACGGACCTTCAGTCATACAGATTATAGTCACCTGACTGGGGAATGTTTGTTTGTCTTTTTATTGTCTGTTTTGATTTGTGGTCTTCGGTTGCTAATTCCTGATTAAAATTACGTGTGTCTATTAAAATGTGTAGGTTTGTCATTTGACTAGCCAGCAATAACTGTCTTCTTTGTAAGTGTCCTTTACCCTGGGTACACACAAAGTTGCATACATGCACATGGAAGTATGAGCATGTTGTGCAGTACAACAAGATCAACTTTCTAGCTAAAGCCATGTGGAAGGTGTACATAGTTTTTTGAGGTCTAACATTCAGTTAGTGCTTACTTTGTTATGTCCCTGCCATCAAAATGTCAAGTGACACTTGATTTACAATGTGGTTGAGATATTATGGATGAATGGAATATGTAGATGTATAAGTAGTCTTGTCAAACCACAGCTCAGCTCAGTTTTCCTTCCATGCTCTTATGCACGCTCATATGTACACAGTGGAGCTGTGATTTGATCTGATTTTACATTATATGGCAGCACACCATATGTTGTAGTCTGAGTGACACGGTTGTATAGAGCCAGGGAAGCAAATGCTTTGTAGCCATTGATTAAAAAAACCCACACACAAGTTGAGTGACAAAACTGAATGACAGTTCATTCATACATTTCAATACATATGTCTCTGTGTGACAATGATGGTTCAATAAGGACAGATCAAAGAGTGTTTATGCAGAGTTTAATGTAGAACAAAGAATATTTGGCGGATAGACCCCAGACAAGAAAACGCATTACAACGTGTTGATGAGCGAGGACAGGATAGATGAAATCCCCCGGGGTCTAGACACTGGTGGTGGTTAAAAATCGGCCAGGAGAGAATGAAGAGCAGTGGACAGCTGCCTGGAGTGGCCCTCAGGATACGGTGGTGATGGGGTGGAGGAGGGTTGCGCAAGCGTAGGTCTGAAAGGCAGAATGGCAGAAACTGTGTGACATTTAAAGAATGAACTCTATGAGCTGATTGGTTTGAGAAAGCGTGGGAAAGCGGAAATGACGGAATTGATTTAGTGGGGAATCCCAGCAGAGACATGGTACAAAGATCTTCCTTATTGAACTTTCGCCAAAGCTTCATTAAAACTGCACCAATAAATATTTTATAACAACAAATCAATTGTGAAAGGTGTTGCTCATAGTGATTAGCAGCACAGAGAATTGTTATCTTTGTTAGCCTTGTGGGGGATTTTAGCATCTTTCATCTCTTTTTTTTTTTTTTTTATGACCTGCAGCTTTAGTATTTTCTAATGAATCGATTGTACAGCACCTCCCTAGAAAAGAAAGTTCCCCCAGTTTGTGTTTTACATGGAAGGTTACTTTATTTTCCAGCAAACTGTCTCTTTACCTCAAGCAGGTTCATTGTTGCAAATCTCTGCATAACGCCTTGCTGCATCAAGCCATTCATCAAGCCATTCTTGTGTCATCCTGTGTCAATAATTTTGCCTAGTGAATTTATATTTTGTTTGGTGCAAGTTAATGAGTTGAGGCTAGTCTCCAGTCCATAATTTATGGGAGTGTAAAAATGATCTACTTACAGTTAGTGGTCCTCATAATTGACTGCCGTAATGAATGTGTTGTTTTTTTCCCCCCTTTTATATACAGTACCTCTTGTCTCTGGCACCACACTAAACCAGTTAATAATATTAGCCACAGTTCCATCTTCAAATAGGTATTATTCATGTACCTTGAACATTAGTCCTTTAAATGTAAGACTTTGGAAAGACAGATTCCAGATAAATATGTGTGTATTTTTTAGTTATTGTTTTTCCATGGTGCTTTCTGTACTGCATTCATCTCCTTACACCAAGCCATGTCCTCACCTACTGATTAGGTCCAGTGATTTTCAATAAAGAAGACACATAATCTGGCTAATCAAAATGTAAAAGCATAACAGCCTCTATAAGGAGCCAAAACTGCAATATTTTTTAACTAATGCACAGAATAAAACTTACCGATTGTACCTTCACAAAGGAATTGCTGACCATATGGTTTAAGGACATAATATGATTTGATTACCAGATGCTTAGCCCTTTCTCACACATTATCACAACACACACTCATTGGCAGATATTGGTTAGTATCCAGCCATGCTACCTTGGAGAGGTGTAATATCCCAGCAGGCCTCTGTATTTCTCATAATCATCTCTGTCTTTATTTATGCGCTCATTACATTTTGATGCAGCGACCCCAGCTGTTACTTGTGCATACCATTTAGTTCAATAAAAATTTCACACTTTAAACGATTGATATAACATGAGCACCTGCAAAAAATGAAAGGCTCTGTCAGCAACATGCACAGTTGTTCATCTGATTTGTTTTGTTTTGCCTTCACACTTTATCTAAGTTGTATACCTTCTCACTGCTAAATGTGTTTTGTGCATGTGCTGAAATGAAAACAACTAAAAGTGATTCTGAGTTGGCATCCAGATGCCATTTGCCTAACCTGTGCCATGTGTGATCTCCTTCAAATGGATGCAATGATAAGCAAACAAATGAAGCCTCTACTTATCCAGTGCATGAAACTGTAAAAGGTGCCCTCAGGTACACCACATTATCATGCGTAACAGAAATGTATTCTAACCACCACCACAAGGGATTTTGTTTTTCAGGGGCTCTGCAGCTGAGTAAATGTTAGCCTCAACATTTCTGTGCTAAGAGAACTTAAAGCATTCAAATACAGTACCTCTACCCAAATGGTAAAACTAAATAATTTCTACAGGTGATCATCTGTATCATTCAGGGAAACTGTCTTTCTGGAAAGATGATTATGCAGCTCAGCTACTTACTGGGATCTAATTAGCAAAGCCAAAGCAGCGACTAAAAGAACAGTTTTAACTGTAACTATGTTCAAAGACTTGCTGTTTACACATATGAAGCTGACCAGTTGACATAACATTTTCTGTCTGTATTTCTAAATACCTGTTGCTAGCTAACAACAGTGAAGGCTAACTGTGACTGCAGAAGGGGAGTATTAAAAGACACAGGAGCTCAAATGAGCTTTCTTAGTTTCAAGGCTAAACGACCTGTTGCATGAAGAGGTATTACAACATGTATTTGCCCTATTTTATAAATTATGTAATCTTATCAGGGGAGCCCAGAATAAAATATAAACTCTAAGTTAAGCATAATGTGATCACTTCAACATCTGCTGCAGATGTCCATTGAGAAATCCATGTTGGTAGGGTTGCTTTCTTACTCATAGAAAATACATTATGTTTTTGTCCTCTTGTAATGATGAATAACCAGCAGTAGAGATCTGCAGTAACAAAGAGAGTACAAGATCAGTTAACATCACGAAACCCCTCATAGACAAGTTTCTTACTGGCTGCTTCTCTGTCCTATCTCCAACTGAGACACAGATTTTTGTACATATGGAACATATAAGTAAAAGTACAAAGTTAAACTAATAACACTATTGAAACAGTGTGTCTTATGTTAACTTGTGCTACATTGAGTACAGTGATTGTATAGTTACAGAATTATGGAATTATGGACATACCTGTACAGGATGAGTTAACATCAAGAAACCCCTCATGGACAAGTTTCTCACTGTCTGGGGGTTTGTAAAATAAAGGAAATAATTAAACCCTGTGCTACTTATCATTCTAAGATTTCAAAGCAAATTACCAACACAGTTTTCGGTTAACAGCATAAACAGGCATTCTCTGTGTATTCTTGAACAGAAACTGATTAAATTCTACGCCAGTAACATGACAACATCGTAACATTTTATAGTTCAGAATACTTACAGCCTCCTGCTTTCATACATTAACTTCACATAGCACTTAGTACATTATAATTGAAAACTGACATTGAACACTGCATTTGCGTACCTGCTTCTCTCGGTCCTTTCTCCAACATGAGAGAAACACACGCGCAACAGCCACTTCCGCTATTTACCAAAATAAAAGCGCAATGAGGAGACAACATATTTTCACAATAAACTGCAAACATCGATTTTCACATAAAGCAGATTAGTACAAAGTTATAACACTCTCCAGTATCTTTTTAAAATTAATATCAAAGATAAGTGCCATTATTTACTACCTAAAGTTAGTAGTAGTAGTAGTCTATATAGTGGTGCCAATGCAAGCATGGAGCACAGGAAATGTAAATGAGAAAGCACTTTCCTCAACCTACTATACATATTTGATGCTGCATGCAATAAAAGACATCTCAATTTCGCATAGATGGAAGCAATTAATTTAAGTCTTATATAAAGTGTTTTATCTTTGTGACATTTATAATGTCCATCTCAGCCTCTGTAAAGGGCAGCAGCACTGATTAGTTCCCTCTAAATTTAAAGCCTGCAGTGCTGTTGAAATCATCAGAACTGAATGCAAAGTTGTATGATTTCCTGATTAAATGTTGATTTGATAAATCATTTGAGCATTTGCGTTCACTAAGACTGAAATATGTATGAATGTGTCAACTACCAAGTATGACTACATCTTTATGGAAAATAACGTAAACTGTTCCTGCCAGTTAGTTAAGGGGTACAGGGCATTGGCATAGCAACCTAACCATGTCAGAAAAACACTTACATATAATTGTCTCTGTAATGCTGGAAGTACACCAAAAATATAAAAATACCTGTCAAACCAAGACTTGACAGCCAGCTAACAAAGCCTGAACAAAGCCTTTAAATTGATCACTAAAGCATCTTTTTCATATTTGATATGACAAGATTGTAAATCCAGTGTTTGTCACAACATGCCATTTCTTACACATATACATTTGAAAATTAGGTCAATGACTCAATAACTACAGTACCGTTTTCCAGTGACCAATACTCACGTTTTACACTATTCAGGTATGCTTGTTTGGATTTATCTAAGTGGATTTCTTCCAGATGTTCTGGCTTCCTCCTACACTAAAAATCTTGCATGATAGGTGGTTTGGAAACTAAACTGCACAAAAGAATGTTGTGTAATGTGTGTCTTTTGATGAGTGTTAGTTCTGGTAACAAATACAATAGACTGGCCACATTTGCAAAGCTTTTTTTTTTTTTTGCTTGTGTAGTGCTGGGCAGGTTAAGCAGAAAACATAAAACAAAAATTTAAGCAGAATAGAAGCAGAAGCAGAATAGAAAGTGGATGATGTATCAGATACCACAGACTTTGTTTAGCAACAGTAGATAAGGAAAATTGTCAATTGATATATCTCACTTTGCAAATACTGCATATACTGTGTGTCTTCGGAATGTAAGAAACTGCAGAATCACTTTTTTTCTTTACTCTGTTGCTATTTACTTACTTTAGCCAATTTGCTGTGTTTCTTGCACAAAAAGATTGTCTGCGCGTGATAGCTAATTGAATAGCATTTCGAGTGACAAGAAGTGAGAAGCTTAACTCCACTTATCTGCACAGTGGAATCAGCCACAGTGCAGTCCAATACTCTTGCCGCTAGAAAGCATGTATGTCCTCCATTCTTTTCAGTGGTCACATCTACAACTGAACAGAGCACTGGCCTTGTTTGACGAAGCCCCAGATTTGTCAAAGAGCAGCCTGTGTACATGATTGCTTCTTCTGTTGCCCAGCAACTGACCTTGCCTCATCATGTCTGCCTCAGTAGACATAGAGGTTTGAGGATGAGCACTTTTAACAGTGACCATCAGTTGCACCATCAGTAAAACGTACTGTAGGCTTTAACCTTTCCTTTATTTTGGCTAAGAGAGATTTGATGAGAATTATAGTTACTAAACTAAAAACTAAGCGGTAAAGTTGAGATGCACTATTTATTGTATCCATTACAAATCTGCTGAATGTTGTTTCACTGACCAAAAATGCATCTCAAATTTCCTAAAACTTTCTCTTGTGAAATTTTCTTTATAGCCCATGTTTAATATTATTTGTTCTATTTCAGTAATCCTTTATTTCCTTATTCAAATGTTTTGTTGATCAAATCAAAACTCACACAATATAACTACAGTGTTTCCCACATCACATGACACATAATTATTATAATGTATCTTGTTATGTAATTATTATCGGATTTCTGTTTATTACAGCAGCATGCCATGCATATTTTTTTAAGATAATTGCAAGTAATTTGTGTCTAGAAATAGACCTTAAGCAGCAGATGAACAGCTGATCTTGAATTACTTTGCCTCTATTTTTTGTTGTATTTCCAAATATTCTGCTAAATCAACACTGACTGGTTTGAGTGAGCTACCTGTTTACATTTATTGGACCCCCATTAAGTTGGCATATTTGGTGTCCAAAAAAAAGCCAGGGTTATCTCAACACTGATTTACCTCACCCTTGTGTGTTGTGTATGTAAACAGCTGAAGAACTGAGCTGAGTGTGATATATGGACTAAGCAAATTTAGATATAATTGCCTCAGTAGCCATAAAGCATTTTGTCAATATTTCACTGTACGTGAAACTCCATATGGTAACTGGAAGTGCTTTTTGGGCTGCTTTTTTGTCAACATAGCTCAACATATGTTATGGAGAATAATATAGGCCCATGCAAATCTATTTTGTTTATGAGATACATTCTGGTTTGTGTATTTGCGGTGTGATTTTTCTGCTTTTTCAAAATACTGTACGTTACTTGTGTCTAGAGAGACGCATAACTTTTTGGAGAGGCATAAACAGATTGTAGTAGATGCAAAAAAGGTAAAGTCTAGAGTCAACATTTCTGTGATAGTAAAAGCACTGTGAAGACATGCTTAGTCCACTTTTGCTAGGATTAAGGATCTGAATTACTGTAAACACACAGCCATTCCAGCTGAGAAAAGCACCTGGTAAGCTTTGAGGAAAACATCTCCTAAGCCTGTGTGCTGCTGGGATAAACAGGTACAAGCCATTCAGAGACACGCTCCAAACACGGCATCAGAGGCACATCGGAAATAGCCCAGTCCGGCTGAACAGGAGAGGATTCTGCCACCAAGCCAAGTACTCTGTGGGGAGTGGGGAGGGGGGTATGAATAGCTTGGAAACTTCCCTAATCTCCCCGTCAGAGTTCCAAGCCAAGCTTGTGATTAGGAGCCATAGTGCTCATTCCTAGCAAGGGGTTTGTACACTGTGATCTCTCAACTATTGTTTGGTGCAGGCTTGTGTACCTCATAGAAAAATTATGAGAAACAAATATAGATTAAAGTTAATCAGAGGAACATATAGTTTTTGCAAGAACATTTCAGCATTAAGTTATCATGTGCTGTTGTTGGCTTTTTATGATTATAACTTGCAACATTTATTATATAATATTGAACTGTCATCAAACATAACTTCATACAGGGTCAAACTCATAATGTGTAGGTAATGTGTAATCTGTTTTATCAGTGCATGTTTTTCTATTAATAACTGTTTTATTTAAATAAGGTTAACGCATTTATTGCACTTTATTTTTGAACTGGACTGGTATGTCTGATAGGCCCCTCAAATGAAATGACATACACTGTCTGAATCACATATGATAATCTGACACGAAGCATGGAATGTGCCCCTCTCTGATTCAAGGTTCACTGGGTTAAGTCAGTGCTATTGTTATTACGAGTGCTGACATTCAATGCTTGGCTTCACTGATGGTGTAGGCTTTTTTTTTTTTACAACAAAGGTTGCTTCTATATATATATATATACTGTATGTCTGAATGAAACAAAAAAATTAGCTCCCTTGAGTCCTTTTTCCATAGAGAGTATATGTACAGCGTCTTATTTGAGTGTCCAAAGAGCATTTGTAAATCTGATTTACCCCAAAAAAGATAACTAAGACTTTACATTCAGGCTTGTGCTTTGTATTATGCAAATATTTCAAATTCCCCATGTAGAAGGTAATTTAGCCCAAATGCAACTCTTGGCTACTACTATTTTAAATGGTGACATACAAAATAGAGGGCCGGATATCACAAATTGACTCTCCCCATTTCATATACAGCTCCTCTTTATCATGTTGTAAACTTATTGTGTTTTGATTAATTTCAAATTGCTTGCTTTGCTTCAGTAGAGTGTGAAATGCACTTTCCCTTTTTGTAGTTTTTCAATTTCTATCATTGTGAGCAGGGGGAAGGAGTATGAGGTGGGCTAAGAGAATGAACACATGGATGTCTGGTGTAATTTAGAAACTGAAATATTAGAACAGGCAGTGCCTTCACCAGCTATAATTCATCAAACATGGTCTTAATTAAATTGTTTACACAGATGTATGTAAGCTGGTTCTTGCAACAGCCATTTAATTATAACAATGCCACATTAGTATTAGACTCATAAGAAACTTATACGGTTTGTGCTGCTCTTCACAACACTATAAAACAGAGAAATGGATCCTGTTAGAAATGAGCTGATTCAAACATGTGCTCTATCTTTATAAGTCACTATGATCTATGATAAAGCTCCCATTCTGTGGAATCTGAGCTGTGGGGGAAAGCACCAATGTGTACACAATAAATACTTCACTGTCCACACATTATTGAATCTTGTTGGACAACTGGTGTTTATAGCACTTTTCAACACATCGACTCTATAAATAAAACAAATGTGTAAAAGAATGTTTAGTATTTTCTTTTTATTTGGGGATTTTACAGGGATGATTTTTGCCACATTAAAAAAATTAAATCATTTCATGTACAGCTCAGTCAAAGGGGCCTCAGTGAGAAGCAAGGGTTCATGATTGCTTCCCATTTTAGCCACTTAACAAAACACCATATCCTCATAGTCTGAGTCACACCCTATCAGAGCCATAGGAGGAATGTAACCGCTGTCTCAGTCACTCTTTTTTATTAGCCCAGACCTGACCAGACCAGTGGTCTGCTTGTCGTCATTCCTAGTGTTATCTCAGGGATTAAGGGCTTGCTGTCTTTGACCACCCTCTCTCTGCCTGGTCACACACTTACAAACAAAACACTATAAAGACCTCCACAAAGCACAGCAATGCAAGCACACATTTAGAGGGAAGGATATACTCAGTGGAGTTACAAAGGAATGACTGAATTTAGATTTTCTGGCTTTTCTGGATATAGTTTTAGCCTTTGTGTGTGTGTGTGTGTGTGTGTGTGTGTGTGTGTGTGCGTGTGTTTTAATATATTTTATTGTATAACTATTGTGGTTACAGTACAATGTGGTTTAAAGAGACCTCATTATGCATTTCCATATTTGTAACTTCACTGTTGAGATGTTGGATGTCTATATTGAACAAAGTCAAAGTTCTAAAACAAGTTGAACGTATGTAGAATGAGTTACACACACTTATCATGTAAATCTCGTATCTTTCTGTTCTGTCCAGTTTGTCGCACGACTTTCTCGAGGGTTGCCAAGACTTTCTTGGGACGCTCCCATAAACAGAGAGTTGAGAGGTTGGATATGTCTTTCACCAAAAGAAAGATTACTTTTGGTAATTTTAGTGGTGAGGTTGTTTATCTTTTCTACTGTCAAATTTTGGGTCTGATTCCAGTTCAAACAAGTATTGATGGATTTTAAAAGCCATTTTGAATGATAAATGAGTAGAACAGTGTGAACCTGTTAAGCTATGGTTTGTTTGTGTAGCCTCTGGAGCCACGGGATTTAACCACACTCTGACCAACACACAGCATTGACATTTTATTTTATTAATAGCTGACAATCCTGTATGCAGCTATATGCTCATCCACCTGATGATCGGGATCAAGAAAGTTGCAGAAAATACAATGATAAAAATTATATCAAACTCAAGGGGATGTCTAGGTATTCATTTATTGATTATTACATAATGACAAATGTACATGCGTTGCATTTTGTATAGCTGCTTTGTCATCCTATGAGCGAGATAGAGCCACACACATCAACAACTTTCATTTTAAAACATGATTTGACCTACTGCAGCAGAACATTTACCGATTACAAAGTGAACACCATAAATTAGCATCAGTATATAGTAAGGAATGCAGACAAGACATGAAGTGAATACATCTAAGTTATTAGTCATATTCTGATCTACATATGATTTTACTATAATCCAGGTTTCTGGTCACTGTCTGCTTTTTACGCAGTTATACTGTCAAATCTGTTACATCTGTGCTGACAGTGTTGTCAATATGAACCGAAAGAACGCAGTTTGTTTATGCCTGTATATACCAATGCATATTAACACTCACACTGCCATGCACTGTCAGTCATTGATTTGTTTTTCATCTTAGTGCCAGTTATTGAAAACAAGAGAAACACACAATATTTAACATCATCTCCAGTCTTGACTGATATCAGACTTTTGCTTTTACTTTTTTTCCCACATAAATCTAAATAATTCCAGTTGAGGATGTGCATGTGCAGATTGTTGAACAAAAACTTGGTTGTCTGAATAAGCCATATCATAAAAACTTCATCATAACAGTACACAGTCCATATTTTGTGCTATATCAAAGTTTAAATAAAGCTTTTGAAAATGAGAGAAAATCAGTATCTAAGGTTTTTTTTTAAGAATCTGAGACAGCTGACAGCTCTTTAAACATCATATGGACCAATGAAATTACCACTTGATTGACTTCAGATGCTGAAAGCAGTAATCGACTAGTTCAATGATTGCAATAGCAGTGCACTGA
Organism: Sandelia bainsii; assembly: GCA_032362345.1. Taxonomy (NCBI): domain Eukaryota; kingdom Metazoa; phylum Chordata; class Actinopteri; order Anabantiformes; family Anabantidae; genus Sandelia; species Sandelia bainsii. Next base: position 8,797,767 of record JAUMHL010000004.1, read on the forward strand.
TTGAAGCCTTGTTTGAAGGAAGTTTGACAGAAAATAGGAACAATAACAAGTCTGTCTCTCCACGACATATCTACCCAAGCCACATGTATGCATATCCAAGGAACAATTTAATAAAGCAGCAACTCTAACCTTGAGGTTACCACGAATGAGAGACGGTAAAATTGCACCATGTACTATCATGAAAGCAGGTATGGTTGAGGTGCAGTATATGGATTAATCTGAACACTGTGGTGAGCAAAATACAGTAATCATTACTCGTACTACTAAGTAACACATCCAAGTGAAAAAGGATAGCAGATTAGATCAAACATTGAAACATTTCATCGCTTCTTTTTTTTTTACAGTGGTGGCCAGGGAAATAACTGGAATCTTAAATATTTGGTCTTTCAGATCAGAATTCCATTTAGACTCTCTTGCAGGACTCACACACCGACATTCACATACACACCAAAAGACGACAAATTAGCTGTCACTTTTACTAGCCATCTGACCTCAAAAGCAAAGACAAGGGAGATAATGATCTTAGACTAAGGACAGCAATACAAACACACATATGGTCACACCCACACATCTGCACACTAAAATTACATCGTCCAAAGACTTAGGGCTCTAGATTGACAGATCAAGGAGGACTGGCAACAAGCTGGAGTAGGGTAAATTTGATTATTGCATGGCAGGCTTTAGCTGTCTTAAACTGAGTTGATGAACTTTAATATATGCATAAAATTAAAGTGGCTATAACTAACACTGTGTCACTGTATCACTCACTGAAGGGTATCACAGAGCAATAATGCAAAGTCAAGTGACATCTTGCATATTTATAAACTACACACACAATGGAATTGCCTTTCTTGCTTTTCACCTTTTAACCCCACAAAATACACTAGGCGAGTTGGGCATGGAAACACAAATATATTAGACTGCAGTTTTTACTTTTGTATAAATTACAAAAGCAGGCATTATATACAGTAGCAAATAGAAATTAGAAATTGGAATTGGACAATGTCTCAGTTGCTCTTGGCTCTCTAATGATTGCTCTAATGAAGCATTTGGAGAAGACAATGTATAATGTATATTGTCAGTTGATTACAGTTGATTCTGGCAGTTAATCTATTTTTAACATTTATGGCCTTAACTGGTTGACCTTTCCAGTACATCAGCCTTTAATAAAGCATTAACTAAGAGTCCCTTTAGGATCTGTGAAAGCTTGCCAGGTTCCTAAATATGCTGGAACACTTTAAACTGCTCAGTGATGTGGGGGATGCAAGCTATCATTTATCTGGGAAATGAGAAACTGCCAAAATTCTCAAATAAATTACTGAACACTGATACTGTCCCAACAAACTGGCAAACAAAGTGTCTCTTAAAAGCTATACAGTTATAGCATACATTTAGTCATATTGAATGCATTTTCCTCAAGCCCTATCATATTACTACCCTCTTTTGAGACAGTAAAAATAATGTCAAAATAATCCATAATAAGAAGTTCTAAAGTGTGTTTGGCCCTTCTGAGCCCTCTGACATAAGAATGGTCTGGGGAAAACTGAAAAGTTTGATTCAGACTTTCACCATTTGGGAAACTAGGCTATTTTGGTCCCTCTCCCTTGTTGGCTGATACATTGTCTGTGCTCTGATCCCTTTGTCCATCAGAAAGACAGAACATTTTCAGCCTAATGCAACTGGACCCTAGTTAATGACAGCAAATAGCCCTGTCGGCTAGATGACAGCAGCTGAGAACAATACTTAATGTTGACATCACTTGCTATGGGGATCTATTTTGGGTTTCTTCCTTTTATAGTGTGCTGTTGGAAATTGCTATCTGGCTCCCTAGAGAAAGCACATATAAAAGCTTTGGAAAGGGAGGCGTCCCTGTGTGCTTGGGAATCACTTTACTATTCCAATCCATTCAGACTCTTGCTTGTTTCTCAGCAAGTGCAAGTTCACATCTCAATCCTTTAACAATATGGCACCAAAGAAGATTGAACCAAAGAAACCTGAGCCCAAAAAGCCAGAGCCTAAGAAAGATGCAGTTCCAGCTGCTAAGCCAGCTCCACCTCCCGAGCCACAGCCTGAGCCACCCAAGGAGCCTGAGTTTGACCCCAAAAGCGTCACTCTTGAGTACACTCCTGACCAGATTGAGGAGTTCAAGGAGGCCTTCACCTTGTTTGACCGGACACCCACTGGAGAAATGAAGATCACATATGCCCAATGTGGGGATGTGATGCGAGCTCTGGGGCAGAACCCTACTAATGCAGATGTGCTGAAAGTGCTGGGGAAACCACGGCCAGAAGACATGAGCACTAAAATGGTGGATTTTGAGACCTTTTTGCCAATGCTTCAACATATTTCCCGTGCAAAAGATCAAGGCAACTTTGAGGACTTTGTGGAGGGGCTCAGGGTTTTTGACAAGGAAGGTAATGGCACAATCATGGGAGCAGAGCTGCGTCATGTGCTGGCAACACTGGGAGAGAGGATGACAGAAGACGAAGTGGACAGACTGATGGCTGGACAGGAGGATGCCAATGGATGTATTAACTATGCCTCCTTTGTAAAGCACATTCTCTCTGGATGAATGAGACACATTAACAATAAAGACTTAATTTTACATCTTCAATCTCTGTGATCATTTGTCCATTTAGAGGTGAGCTTATCACTGACCTATTCAGTGACATAATCTCTAAGTTGTCAAAAGCAAAAGTAAATGTATGAAGAAATGCTGACCACAAGACTTTTTAAATTCTTTTTAATAAACACTTTGAAATGCCAGTGAGATATTATGGAAGTCCATAAAGAAAAAATCATTAATAAAGGAAACATGATAACAAACTGCTTCACAAATGTTTCAGTGTATCCAACATTAAAAGTTAAAATGAAAATGATTATTCATGCTGGGTTGCTGATAAAAGTGCTTATTTTGTGTCTAGTCAACTTTTTCACATTAACTGTGTTAATGTGAGTAGGACAAAGTACTGTTGAGACAAATGAACAAATAGAATTTGACTGAAAACAGAACACATTTGATTTTATGCCTCTGTTTCAATACACATAAAGAACATTTGGATGAGTGTTCTTGCCATTGTGCTTGAGGGGCAGCTGCTGTGGATCAAGATATACTCCCACATTTTGGACACACACATCCAGTTCACTTTGACATTACAAGACAGGTGCACCAAGGACACCCTCCCCATCTCTATTGCAGTAGCTGACGGAACGATTTGTGCTGGCTTTCTAAGAAATTTGTTTATACTATTGAGTAACTGATCAAAAATGTGTAATGCACCTTGTATGTATGTCCACAACAATCACTTTAGCAGATCATTACTTAACTTATTCACATCGATTAATTGCACCCAAATTTCACCATCATCCACACTTAAAAGATATAGCTTCTAAGAGTCTAGTTAGATAGAAACATGTTCAGCTTTCTTCAAAATTGAGTTGTGCTTGTTGGCTCATTATCATTTTTGCACTGAGTAGAAATCATACATACATTTGGCTTTTGAGAGTGCATGTAAGTGGAAGTGGTTGGCCATGACTTACAGTATATAATGGTGCGGTGAAAGCTGCTGGATCTCATCCACATGACCCAATAAATTGAAAGTGGTTGAAAGATGGAGAATAAAACAGCAGTGTGGGGTTTCATTCACAGGGAATTTAACAGTACTAGTATGAACCCTTTCACATAATGAGAAAGCACATATTCAATGTCAAAATCAGACAAAACTGGAAAAAATACTTTTGCTGTTGTTTGTATTGTGGAGTTTTGAGTTTGAAAGCAACCTGAGTGCAGCTCTTTCTGCAACCTGCGTTGAACAATTCAAAACAAAAGTTGATACAACATAGCCTACCTAGCCTACTGAAACAATTCAATATAATTTTATTCTGATGCATGATAGAACACAGTTTATTCAGACAACAGTTCCATTTTTGGCAACCATTAGTAGAGAGAGGAACACTATAGCTGGTATGCGTGTTCTAATTTGGATGAGTCAAGTGGATTCACATTCAGTGATTATAAAAACTGAAATTTAACTGAAGATCCAAGTCAATTATATAGATAAAAGTAGGAGGAAGCGTTTGTTTTACTTTGACAGTAAGTTGGAGGGGGCATAATATGAACTATTACTGGACAAACATTGCAATAATAACTGAAGATAATCACAGGAACTCAGAGGTTGGGAAATGCAAAGAGAAAATAAAATCATAGCTGCTTAAGACCAGTGCAGCCACATCCAAAACATACAACATATATACATACATCTATCTTACATTAATTCTCATAAAAATATTTTCTAAAAGAAAATTACAACACACTAAATATCTACTGCATATCCTTATTTGTTTATGCTTTTGTTCATCTTGCTTTGCACATTAAAATTACCTGCACTGTCATGGAGATTGTAGCCTTAAACTTAACGAATTAAGGGACAGAGTGGGTCTCACTTTCATCCTGCATGAATTATTAAGACAGACCATCCTTAACCTAAAGAAACAAAAAACTTTTATCTGCCTCTTCAGCTCCTCCAAACCTTGTCTTATCACTGGCTACAAAAATTACATTCAAAGTCTTGCAAACTTCATAGTGGACCATGAAAGCCCACAGTTTTTAAAGTAGCCTGACCTCCATCATTAGCTGATTTATTTAGATAACTGCAACAGCAATAAACAGTATTTCATTATTTTCTATCATCCTAATTAATGTTGCTGCCTATTTTTGTCATAGCAACATCAACGTAATTTCATCTAATTTAATTTGAGTGTAACGGCAGAAATACACAGCTCAAAGCTTTTTCGAAATATCCTGTAACAACTGAATAAAGTCAGTTGCTTTGTCTTTTCGACAACATTTGCACTTACATCACCCACCTCCTTTATTTCAATGCACCTTCTAGCATTCTGGTCCATAATATTTTGTCTTTTATATGCATAAATGACACACTTTTCATTGTCCTTTTGTTCTGAGGAAAATATTTATATTTTTTATATATATAAGAAGGCATTTGGTTGCATGTCTTTTTAACTTTTCCTTGTACAAATCATTATAAAACTTACAATATGAAATATACCACATGTACAATGAATATGTATGTTATAGATTTTGCACTTAAGTTAACACTTACGCACATACATTACATGAAATGTTGCTGTATTTGAAGACCACACAAGTTACTGTTGTAAACCAAGTAAGACAGTGATCTTATGAGGATAACACTGAGAAACAAATTACTCTACCATAGAATCACTTTTCTGGTTATTTAACTGGTTAATCTGGTTAATTGAACTTGAATGTGTGCACACAGTGTTTTGATGATATTTTTAGCTCACTGTAGAAGAAGTAGAAAGATGCAGCTAAATAGGCTGAAGTGGCACTTACTCTGTGCAGCTGTCAAGTACATGCAAAGGAGGTTCTAAGTGCACTGGGCATCCAGCTCCATCCCGGTTGAGAGCCAGCCAGTAATTTAGACCCATCGTGATTAATCAGCAGCTGTTAGCTTTAAAGTCCTTTGTCAAATATGTGGGGCTCTTGGCTGAGAGTCTCCACCAGCTTGTGTCCATAAGTTTTAATTTTAGTTTTGCAGAAAATTCCCTGTGCAAGAGGTGAATACAACATGTTAAATATTTATGGAGCGTGTCAGAGAGGTGATGCCTCTGTTGTAATTTTCTAAGCCATGTTTTTGCCATTGTTGTTGTTTTAGAGTGCATTATTTTAAGATGTCAGAAATACAAACTGCTCTCTGCATGGCTGTAGCAGCCCAGGTGGCAGCATAAAACACCACAGCGCACACACATGCACACTCGAGAAATATCAAGTGGCAGTATTTTGTCTCATTTAAAGTGGTAATTTGTGATAACCTCATATTTTGCCATGGGCAGCATGTGGTGTTTGGTGCCAAGCAGTTATTGCTGTAGCGATCTTGCATTGCATCTTATTTTTTGGCAGTCAAACTGTGTAATGAGTTGTCTCTTACGTTGAATTTTAATTTTCTGTACTGGTCCTGTCATGTATTTTTCTTCTGCCAGAAATGTAACACATTCCATTATGGAAAGGGTTTTTTCCTGGGAAGGATAACAACAAATACAAATCGTCCATTGTCAATTGAACATCCATTAGTGAAACAGCAATTTATCTTTTTAGGCAATATTCTACAGATAGGCATGGTTTCTCCAGAGATTTCTAATTTCCAGTTTAATACTGTTTAGCTCAGGAGTGGTGGATTACCATAAGGGGAATGACCAAATGGCAAACTTGATTGTAACACAGCCTGGTGTCAAAGAAGGCATGCCAAGGCCAAGATCAGATCACAAATGAAAATGGATATAAATCAATATAGCTGGTTTTTTGGATGCGAGTGCCTTCAACTAATTCCCTTAGTTTTCTTTGAGATAGCTTGCAAAAATAGTGTGCCTCTGTGCAACAGAATCGTGTTGCATATTTCTAAAACCCTGTACTGTTACCATGGAATTTAACAACCATAAATTACTGATATTGTCATTATGATGCAAAGCACCACCAAGCTTGTTAGCACTAACGACATTAGTGTGCATGTCCTGTTGACTGATGACAGTTAAGTAATGACACTGATGCTCTGTTTAAAAGAAATTACAGCTAAGATATGTAATGCACCACTTCTTTGGCCTTTGCTGACTTTTTCCATAAATTATAGTTTTATTCCTTCCTGAAGCTTCTGAGCAACAGTTAGGTGAATTAATCAAACATCTGGTACTTTCCTGGGGCGAGTGTATGCAAAATCAAGATGTTAAGCAAATCAGTTACACATTTTAGAATAATTCAGTGCAATTTTCCATTTTAAAATTGCATTATGAATGTTATAAATGTGTGTCACTAGAAAAAGATGAACAAAAGATGCTTTTTATGAACAAATATTAACATGAGTTACAATCTGATATCAGTTTTAAAATACATCAGATTTCAAAAGCACAAATTTGGAACTGGAAGAGGAACTTTTATTATGACATCTTACCAATATAGTCTGTGGCTCATTGAGAAGCATGTGTACCTTTATGTATACGTTCTTTATAGCATAGTGCTGGCAAAGCCTCTCCATAATAAGCAGCTGCTTTCATTGACGTTGATTTAACACATACTGTGTCCAGGGATCAATACATCTTCACCTTGTGCAGCAGAGACGCCAGATTAGATGCAAGACCAAGGGCAATAATGAGGAGTGCCTGAACTTACTTCTGACAAACATGTGAGTCTATAACATTTAAAGTGATTTGTGTGAGCGTAATCAAGGTCAGGTAGATTAGCATTATAACATTGTTTGTGATATTTGCATACAAAGAGAGACAATTTTTCATAAAGGAATTCTTTTTAAGCAAGTCCAAATGAGTCCCAAATATATTATGATATATGATTGGATTCTACAGTATTTGACTGGATAAACACATTAAGATTCTGTTTGATGATTGAATAAAAATGTAAGCATCCTCTGAGAGTGCACTAAAATTCCCTTTTGGTCTCTTACTGTTTAACTGCAAATGAAAAACTGTAATTGGATTATAGTGTGTCTATTTTCTCTTAAAGAAAGGTTTTACTTGCAAAATGTGTAAAAAAAAAAAAGTGAAACTCTTGAAAACATCACTTAGCACACTGACTCTCCTCCTCGGGGTGCAATAAATGTGTGGAAGTAAATAATTTACTAATTAACTTTGATAAATGCAATCTTCTGACTTAAGATGAAAGATTACACAACTGTCTACAGATTATCTCTTACAATAAACAATTAATCTACACTGGCCACATGCAGTTACATAATCTGTATAAGTTGGTAACAAAATAACTTAGATTTATAGGGTCAGGGTTTGATTTTAGCCTTCAGTGAGTGTAATTGTATAATTATGATAATTTAGAAGCTGGAGCCGTCTTCTGCCTCTGTGCTTTTTGGAATTCTTTCATATTTTCCTAATGGTTTCCCAAAGTTTTTTCTTAATTATTATGTCTCATTGCATTGTAGGAGGTTGAGAAGTAACAGAGAACATAATTGTCAACCCCATTTTTCTTATTCCTGTCCTAAGTTACCTCCTGATTTTCAGAGAGACATTTGAAGTAAAGTTACTGTGAAAACATAAGTTAAGCCTTTCATTTTCACTATTATGTCTTGGAAATGTATTAGGGTGCTTAATGAACCCATGCACCATCTTGTAGGCTGCAGCCCAATCCATTCATTTTAATTCAACACTACATGTCTTAAAACTGAAAACAAAAAAATGGAGCAATGCATCAGACAAACGGTTGAGTTCTGTACGTGTTTGTGTCCAAGAACACAAAAGACTATACAAGGCCATAATAAGACTACAGTATATCTCTCCAATGCCTGATAGGTAAATCAAGCCCTAGAACAGACACAGCACTAAGCTGGGTTTCACCTTTATACAAATCCTTCATATGACATTTATTATAGTGGTTGGCCTATAAATAAAAATAATTTCTTACTGAGGACAACATTTTTCTGCCAGTTCAGTGACTGCCCATAGGGAAGGTGAGCCCTTGCCTAAACCTCCAGAGTTGTCTCCTTTGCCATCCTCACCTGCATGAGGCTATTATTTCTCTGTAGTCTGTGCTTCTCAACAAGGAGTCAAGCTGACAGTCATGCTGGAACTCTTGGAAACAAGCAAAATAGGATGCATGCTACATGTAGTGTAACTGTACTGTAAATGGCAAGTTCTTGTACCAAAATATTGATTCAAAATGTATTGTTTTATGTTTTTAATGTTTTCTTTATTTGATAACATTGTAAGGAGAGAATAGAATGATATAAGGTTTGTTATAAAATTCATTGGTAGCTTATTTTCATCTCAACATTTTAACAATTGGCACCTATGGGAAATTAATGTAATAAACTGCCCATCACGTTAATTGTGAAATGTTCCTTTTTGTCATAACTGCTAAACTGTAATTGCTTTACATTTTTCAGTTTGTTGGGGTAAAAGGTTAATCCTATTATAGTCATAATACTTTAATGTTACAAGAGATATGGGAGGTAATGGAAACTTTTGGAAATACAATTGAGGCATTGCATTAATAATAACTGCACTCTCAATGAAAACCCTTTGACCAGATATTTAAAATATAACCCATATCTGGCTGACAAACCTTCTGGGTTTTAATGGATAACAAGCAATTTAAATGTGTGTATTTCCAGAGGATCTGGCAAAGAAATATTGTTGAGGAGACATAGTCAAAGATAATATCAAGCGTGGCTAACACTTGAGAGAGGTAAGAGGGTAATTTATTCAGTATAAAATTTTACTATTGTGCTTCATCAAGGTTGCACAGGATGGGGTTAGCAAATGACAGTAAATGTTGGAAGTGCCGTAATGAGGCTGGAACATTTGTACATATAGTCTGGGGATGTTCAGCCGTTCTTGCATAAAGTTGTACTCAGGAAATTGGTTGGTCTGTTTCTTCAGGAACAGAGAAAGTTTAACATTGTGATGGTTGGGAGTTATACAGCAACAAGACTGATTTTAAGAAATTGTAAATCGTCTAAAACTCCAGGTCTCTGGCCTCCAGAGACCACAAAAAACGTCAGTCATGTTGAAGCCATTTTTAACACATAATAGCTTTGACATATAAACATGAATTGACTGTCTTTTGGCAAATCACCACCCAGCTTCCAGAAAAGTTGGAACTTTTTCTATAATGCAATAAAATCTATTATTATATATATTATAATATTATTAGAATTTGGAATCATTCATATTATCATGATATAATATTTAATTTTTTATCATTATTTATTATTAGTATTATTGTTATTTATGCCTTATTTTGCCTCTGTCCCAACTTTTTTATTTGAGTGTGCTGAAGGCATTAACCTCCTAATTTGCTTATATGTATTGTTATGTTGGTCAATGGGAACATTGAAAATCTTTATCCTTTTATTTTGTTGTAACTGACCCATTGTATGGACTACAGACATTTCACAACATCTAAGTAGCACTAAGAGGAAATGTTTTATTACATTTCTCATTCAAAAGTTTAACAGATAAATAAAGGTTAAAGAAATTTAACAATTGAGTGTTTCGCTGCATTTTATAAAAAGTGCCAACTGTTCAGGAAATTGAGTTTGTAATTGCAAGGATTCTTCCAAACCAAATTCTCAAGAATAAGCATAAATCAAGAAAGTTGATTTAAAACTGCCATGTTGTGGAGCCCTTTTTAAAGCTGTATGGAAACAGTCTCTTGTTAACGTTTCCAGGCATTTCCCAGCATGTATACACAGAAAACTGCTAAAATAACACATAAACAGCTAAACATACTGAAACTATGTGCCCTAAACATTCATGTCAGTCACAGGGAATTAAGTCATTTGGCTGTACGTCATACAGTTCTAGAGGGGAGCACTTAATGTAAATCTATGCCCTTAGTTCTAATCCTAATTGAGTGTTCTAGACAGTGTTTCTTATTTTTGTAATTGACAAACCATTGTAGGGATTACAGACATTGCCTCTGGCCAAAGCATCTAAGTAGCATTAAGAGGCAGTGCTTTTTTACTTTTCTCATTAAATATTGCAAATTTACTTAGCTCCCAGTCTGCTTTAAATTACATGGTAAAAATGACTATATACTAACTTTTTTGCCTCACAGGTGCCAATTATCATTCTACAGTTCTATTTCTGACCCACAACAACTGCGTACTGAACCTGTGTCAGATAAGTAGTTAGGCTTCATTACCGCAAAGAGGATGCGAGTTTTTCCTCTTTTCCTTGTGGAATTCATTTCTTTTTATCTGTAAGATTTCTGAAAAATACATTAAATACCAACATCAATTATAGCCACAAGGAATGAAAAAAAAACAACTTTCAACTTTTTGAATCGTGGGTCACAAACACACTCTGGTTAAGGTTGCTGCACTAGCATCTGCATGGAACCATTTGATCTACTATCATCAAAACAATAGAAATGGCAGAATCAAATGTATTTATTAAATGAACAAAATTTTAACCAATTGTCTAGGTTTAATATTAAATAAAAATATAAATGTCCAAACTAAACAATAGCCCCACGGAAAGAGGAAGTAAAGGTCATGATTTTTTATTCTCAACAAGTGTGTGTTCTTATTTACAGTACTGAATGTCACGTGTTTTTATCATTACCTGTAACTGCTGTTAAGATGTCCAATTGCCATTACAGTCTTAGGATGTATTCCAATGGCAAAAATAAATGTTAAACAAAAAATGTAGAAATATACTGCAGGACAGTAAGTATATTCTACTTTCTGAAAAGGCCAAAGTCAATTGATTTCAAATGTCAAGTGCAAGGACAAGTGAAATTGACATGGCCATTGTGATCACATTTGCTCGCAGCACTGGTCAAACTGTAGATAATAGTGGAGTCTCATGTCCTTTCACTCAGTGTGTGAAGAGCACTAAAGCACAGTACACATAATGGCATCTTTACTTTGTCTTTAATGGTTTAATGGTGTGACAGTATGTTATTTTCTGATAGCCAAAGATGTCAGTCTATCTATTAGTTAAGTTCTGGTAGTGCTTTCGGCACATCAGAGTAGAAAATAGTAGGCCTGTAACTAGTATATTGTTTTTTGTATGTCTATAAGACAGTGAGTTGAATTCCAGTTGTTCACAGCAGCAGGGAAAATTGTTGTTTTTTTCTTCTATGGCTGTGTATAGAGAGAAAAAAATGGTGCCTTTGAAATAGGCCAGTCAAACCTTGGTTGATTTGTGATGTAGAAAGCAGCAAAAATCGACTCCAGATCTTAGACACAGTGCAAGGTAAGGGGCTATCCAGCAGAACTACCAGCTAACCAGGGCAAAGGGGTCAGTGCAGCTTGTGGAACTGAGCACCAAAGACTATTGTTTCTTGAATGAAGTCTAAAAGTCATCTAATTCTTCAAGGACTGCAAACAATGGGCCCACCCCATTCTTTACCTGTCCACCACAAGTGATGTGGTGTGCCTTACTTATCTCTAGAGCAATTTATTAAGCTCTCAACTTACAGTGAAAGAAAGCTTTGTTTTAAATAGCAGCCAGCATTATTAATGTTGCCACTGACAGATCTTATTATTCCATGTATGTAAATCAATTAAGTTAGCAACAACATATCAATATATTTAAAAAGCTTAAACTCTAGACTAAAAATGCCAACCTTTGTCCTTGTTACTTTCTACATGGCACACAACTTATGGTGTGAGATAGAATTTAAAATTAGATGTTCAGTGGCCTCTGTATGATGTATTAGGGCCCTACCTTTTAGTTGATTAAATCTCTACAGCCATTTCAGGGTGGTAGTACATCCACCCCCTGGTTTCTTCAATATAACCTGCAAAAATCTGAGCTTTTGTGAAATGGAACTGGTTTGTTGTGAGTCTACTATATTGTATGTCCATCTATAAAAATCATCCAGAATGTTTAGTGAATGCAAAATTTAAGGATGCACCGCACACATATACACAGTTTACCATCCACTCCATATGTCCAATGCATCTACAGTATGTAGAGAATGCATCGATAAATTATAATTAAATACGGGTTTTTTTCTTCCTCTCTCTTCTCATTACGCCACTGAACTCAGGATGTACTATTCCTTCCATGTTCTAAAACTACAGGTTATCGAACTGCAACAGCTGCCTATTCACACCGTAATTTTATTGGGCCTAACAAAAGTAGTATTTTTTTATGAAAAACAGTGATAGAACAGAAACATAGAATAACCTGCTCATGTCACAGTTTTTGAATAGAAAAAAGGGTGATGAATTCCCAACCTAGATTTACATATAAACAGAGAATTGTTGAATTTCTAGCTTTGTCAGTGGTGACATTGTTGTAGACACAGAGAAATGTAATGTATTTAATAATTTATTACCAGTTACATTAAGCAGATACATATAACAAAGCAAAGTATATATTCATCTTAATTTCAATAATAATACTATGTTAAGTATGATTCTGAGGATATTGTATTTAATAGTTAACATAGTACTTAATATTACATAAGTTTTACTCTGTTACCTTGTATCCACACAATTACACATTGCATTTGCATATATCATACTGATAAGAGGATAAGAGGAAAAATGTAACAATTTGGGAAATGCTCTTATTTGCCCTTATCCTAGGTGTTAAATGAGAAGATCACTTGGGTAGATGAGTCACTCTGTCTGCCCAAGAAATAGTCTACAATATACAGTAACTCACATGGTCACAAGGATTTAACTGAAGAGATATAAGGAATTAACAATTAAGCTTGCATCTACTTACTTGCTTCTGCTCTTGAAGCTAAGCTGTCTCTTGGCTATACCTTCACATTTAACTGATATGAGTGATCTAACTCTCAGGGGGGAGAAAACAACAATGGGGCAACCGTGGCTCAGTTGGTAGGGCATTTGTCTACATACTCTATATGGTTGGTGATTTACTCCATGTTCCCCCAGTTTCTGGCCACATGTCAAATTGTCCCTGTACAAGACACTCAACCCCAAGCCCATGGTGCCTTAAATGCAGCTCCCTGTTCACAATAATAAAGTATCAATTATTATCATTATCACTGATACAAATATTAAAAGCACAAATATTACAAACTCTATGTCTGCATGACACATTTCTTCCCAAAAGAAGCACTATATCAAAAAGTTCAGTATGTTACAGTTTGGACAACACTACTTTTTTAGGTGGGATAAAAGGAGCTGATTTGATTATTAGTCTCTAACAATCTCTAACACACCCACTGATATGTAATGTGTGAAAATGAACATACCAAAAATATGCCTCACTTTCTGCCCACTGCAGCTTTGTACAGTTTCTGATGATCACAAATATAAAGTCCTACATAATAGAATTGTATATACACTGTGTTGCACTGTCTAATAGGCTCATTAGACTCAACACTGTTGCATGGTGTAAGAGCAGTACTCTAAAAAGCAGCACGTAATGCTCAGCCTGCGTTCTACATCTGTATGGGGCATTACTGCGCTCCTTACAGTCTACAGGAATTTCCCAGCCTCTTGGAGTTTGGAGCGCTTCCCTCAGTCTACAAAAAATGGTGTATAATAGTGTTATGTAATAATGTGCTGAATATGTACAATTTAGAAAAGCTAAATTTAAGCCCTCACTGTCCATCACCTGGAGCCTATTAGTCCCATTACCAGCACAATATGTATACATCCACCTGTGTAAGGCAGAAAAAAATGACAATCAATTTTGTCTGACCTTGTAGTAAACTTAGGCCTCCCAATTTATCTGCAGATAACCTTAGTTGTTGGCATTGCCTGTCAATTATAGATCCCGAATATAACCCAATTAGCTGCACTGCACTATGCTTGTCACTGTCCTTGCCAAGATCGTGAGGGCAAAGAAGAGCCAATGTTTAGGGCAACGTGGGACTTTTGCAACATGGATGTTATTTTCATAGCTCTGACCATCAAGCCTTCAGGCTATGCTGGTATTTCACTAACCAACGTGAAATCAGGTGACAGAGTTATACAGCAAGACCAGACCGAAGTCCACAAAAGTAAGTAATGATTGGCCAGACAATCAATTTGTAAACAAACCTGAGCCTATTTTGTAGTAATGCACATAGAAGTAGACACACATACACACACATAAACTCAAGCACTAATGTGACAGTTATGACACCACTCTAGCATCTATTAGAGGAAAAAAAATGCTGAAAGGCAGGTCTGAAGATGCATAAAAGAGAGATTGCCTCTAGATTCCCTTTGGTTTTACCTTTCCACATCTTTGATCAATATTGTCTATCTAGTGAGAGCTTTTGAATAATGCGCAGTCAGTGCAGTTTCCTTCCCCCGATTAACTGTGGTTCTTTCTCTTTTATCAAAACAAAACCAACATCATCAACAGCCCTTTTTAGGAATTGCAATGAAAATGAGGAGAGCTAATTGACAAACATCCTATGTGGCTGAACAAAGACGTAGAAGATGGGTACAATTTTAACCATCACCAGTGTTTCTCATGATCTCTAAATTACCACCGATGAACTAGAAACTGTTTTTCTAACACAGACTCATAACAAAAATGGCTTCAGCACTCAGCTTTTAAAATAAAGTAGGGAGTTGTGCTAATTTAATAAATAAATAAATAAATAAATAACAATTTATTGATTTTTAAATATTGTGTGTATGCATGAGTCTCTGTGGCGCTTAAGAAGTAAAACATACTATATTGAATGACGCAAGAGAGGCTCCACTACTAATGATACTTGCAGTATCTTTAGGCTGAACTTGAACTGAACTGAGTGCAAAGAAATGGGATATCATACATTATTTATTGCACTAATTATTCATTATAATATTCTAGACATTTAACACAATCAAACAGAATATGTAGTCTATGTAGTGGGATATTATATAATAACTGATAGAGTAACTCTTCTATACTTTACCAAGTAGCTGCGAAAGACACACTAGGAAGCATATCACATTCTCTGTACCTAGTGTAAAAGACAAGCAATAACATAACATGCAAATGATACAAAGTCTTGTTGCAAAGTGGCCTTATACAAATAAACTACGAAGAGGAACTTTGCTCTTGACACCCACATATACATCACAGGTGTGGAGGTGGACAGCAGCACTGAGAAACAAAATGTAGGCTTGTGGAGACTTTAATGCTACAGGGGATTTGACTCAACACCTAAACACGCAGGAAAGAAACATTGTGGTTATAATGGTGTATATTTATTTTACACAGCAAGAGAAATATCAGTTGCAAGTTTATGCTTTACTGTTAAAAGAAGGGAGTTATTATACACTATAAGAAATACAAATGTAATTTCTTATAGGATAAGCATCACCAGTTTCCTCTTTGTGGACTGGTCTTGAGTGTATATTTGATTCCTTGCTGCTTCATTTTATACACTCACCTGCATCTTCTGTCATTTGTCATCTGTCATAATTTCATAATGTTTATAAACAATCTGTCTTATATTTTTCAGTCCTCGTAGTGCACACATTCTGTGCAGACTGAATTGAGCAGTTTCACATATTACAATGCACCTACAGAATTCTGTATTTTCTTCGCTGTCCCCTATTCATCCTCTAGAAAAAGAAAAAAAAAATTTAACGATGAAAGTTGAATTAAGCTAAATGTGGTTTCATGCAGTACAAAGAAAGAATGACAGAAATATTTTGGTGAATTGTTTATTAACCAAATAATAATTGAAAAACACAGCTATACCTACCAATGTTGCACCATAATGTGACAACAAACAGAACCCAATTGGAATGTAACCATGTCTTGCTCTTTCTGCTACTGCAGCTGCACAATCTGACAGCATTACAGTTATATCTAACATAGGTATCAACATGTTTACCACACTGTAGGAGGAGGCTGCTATCAGCTGTTGAGAGAGTAGAAGTGTTAATCTGACTGTTGATGGAACAAACTGTAGCTTTTGAGCCAGATAAAGACTTCTCACTTACTAGAATCTCATGAGGGTACAGATAGAACAGTTTCAAATTGCTCCAAATGTTGTGTAAAGCCATAGCTACAGCTTGTGATTTTTCTTTTTTTCCCACTGAAATAATTGAAACAGGTCCTTTGTTCCAGTATGAGCCATTGTCTAAGGCTGCATTAAATTCATAGAGCACTGAGCAAAGTGAAGAAAAAAGTGAGATAAAAAAAATTATAAAGTTAATAGACAGTATGTATGCCTGCAAAGACACACACTTTCACACAGAGATCTGAAGGAATTCATGAATTGAGCTAAAAAAAAACACTTTAATGCATTGGCTTGTTCTATGAGCAACTTATCTGTCTTTCAGAGACGTATCTAACTACCTCCCTATTACTCTCCCATTATAGGCTGCCACACTGTGGCATTTTCACAAAACTTTTGCTTCAGTGAGAAAGCACGATGGCCTCCAATTGAAAGCATGTTAAAAAGGTCACACATCCAAATAAATGCCAACAATGCCAACGTATTTCCCATTATATAAATACTCAAGAAAAACAGAGGCTTGCTGCACACAGAGGGAGAGCCCAGGATAGTTGAAAGAACTTGATGTAGTGTGAGCTTGGCCTTTAATTAAATAGCGCAGCATTGATTTTTTTATTTTTTTTGGCCACAGCTGAATGGCCTTGTAGAAGAAACTAAGCTTCATTATGACATGGCATTGCGTCCAGTATGATTAGATGGCTTTTATAGGGTAATTAAAAATACTACTGCATCTGCAAAGCTTTTGTTAGAAAATTCTGATTATTGTTTGTTTTCATTTAAATACGTCACCCAGTATCAGTTTCCAAAACAATATTTTTTACATTTTCTACACAAGCTTTCATAATGATAACACAGCTTGCATATGTGATAAAGAGCAGTTAAGGCTTTGCTTTTGACTTCAACCCCTTGCTGACAGCAGAACTTGCTGGGGATGTATTCAGCGTGACTTTTGCCAAGGTTATAGAGACATTTATCAGTGCTGAGTTCTTGCAATACACAATAGACGAGAAAGAAGAATGAGGGCCTTTTCTTAAAGCACAGGGCACTGGCTAAGCTTCAGAACGTATAAGTCAAGTGCTGTGATAGTGATGTCATGTCAAACATTGTTTTGATATTTGCTCTTTTTATCTGTTTTTTATCTGTTTTTCTAAATTAATTTGGTTAGTGCCATTCATTATAGTGCATCTCTAAAAAAAAATATCCATAGACTGTATTTCCCACTAAGATTATTGGCTGACTTGAATGATCTGTGTAAGAAAATCAATACAAGGGAATTCATCCTTCTTCTTTTATTTTTTTTTTGCTTATTCTTTATCAGGGTCACAAAAGAACATGAGAAGGCACAAGAAGAAGAAGACACAAAACAACATGAGAAATTTTTGGTATTTACAATAGACGTGTGTTTGGGGAGGTAGTAGGAGAGCTTGATGTAAACTAAAGTAAACACTGCAGGGCTGTGGCTTAAATTTATATATCTCTGGTTATGAGGCAACACCAACTCAGAACTACTGAGAATAATGCTGAGATACTGCATGACACAGCCAGGTATACTTTAATGATTTTTTTTTGTACTGGTAACATTAACATTAATGCACAGCACAAACTGTGTGAAAACATCTTGGGGCTTCATCATACATACAAGTTGTCAAACATGACTGCTTCAATAGCTTCTTTCACAGTCACATTGTATATCCAGTATGAGGTATAGACCAAGTAAATGAAGCATGCAATGCAACATTTTGAGATTCAAAAGTCTGGTGTTGGTCAAAACCAAAATTTAATTTGGATAAAGTCCTGAAATTTCAACATCCTTAATGGTGACATTTTGTCGACATAATGTAGAAGTAATGGTGTGGGGTAATAAATGAATTAGTTAAATGAAATGGAAAATGAAAGGTTGATGTGGTATGAGCCTTTTTTCCATTTTCATTGAATTCTGCGTTACTATGCTTAACCCCCACATCAGTGTCATGCAGGTGACCCTGGCTAAAGACAAACCTGCCCTAAGCGGCTGATGTGTTTCTTATTCTTGCTGACAATAACAGAGCATTTTAAACACAATAATAATAATAATAATAATAATAATAATAATGATAATCCGCTTTATTGTCATTAATCACATTTACATGTTACAACAAAATTTGAATTCTGCATTTAACCCATCCCCCCTTGGGGGGAGCAGTGGGCAGCCACAGAAAGCGCCCGGGGAGCTAGCGCTGAGTGTCTTTGAGTGTTAATTTCTTCCTTGGTTGCCAAACAATGAAAACACGGGGTATTTATATACAACTGTCCAGTGTCTTTTACAGTACTCTCACCTTCTGTAGTTATATCATGAGAAAAATAGCTCTCTGGAGCCTCTGTGGAAAACTACCCTCAAGCTCCTGTGGTACAATACAATATAGAAAGATCTTCATCCCACACACTGGGCTACAGCTCAACTTGATTGATTAATTGCTTTACTGATCTCTTTGGTCTCCTTGATATTAGAAGAAAGTAATAAATGCTCATGCCTCCAGGTATTTTGGAGAGCTGTACACAGTGATAAAGAACCAAATTGCTTCAAAAGGAAGAGGCAGCTTCCTTTAACCATGAAGAGCTGTTTGTCCATTTACACTGACGAGCATAGCAGTGACCCTCAGCAGGTACAGATTCCTCGGATTCATTATGTCTTTGTGTGTGCATGATAAATGATTGGCTCTTTGGTTCATCCCTAATACATAGGCAGTCTATGTGATACAACTTGATTTATCATGAAGTTTGCACTGAAATTGAAATTTAAGTTTAGCACCTTTAATTTTTAATTAACCAATTAGCAGTTCAGCTGTACACTCTGTACACTCAAACCAGTTTAATCAGACTAAGGTCGACAGGAGACATAACTGACAAGTTACGTGATTGTTGTACATGGGGTGGCTGATCAAGAGATCACAGTTGGGTTGCCAGGGTACTGTAGCACCAATCATGGACTGCAAAATGCCAATTTCCTTTGTTGCATGCCATTCCCCATTTCTCTAAGTATAGAGGAAGAGGAATGTGAACATGAAAACCAAAACCAATCAACCCAGTATGGTGTCTGTGTTTCTGTGTGTTTAAAGAGTCTCAAAACTGGCCATCAGTCTGTCCTCTCTTACTGCACTCTCTGTATTTTCTCTCCAGCGACTTTGTTTCAAGTCTGTCCCTCTCTGCTCTCCATCCCCTCTGCTCTCTCTAAAGCTGTCCTCTTGTGCTCTTCTCGCTCCAACAATCTCTTCTCCCTGTTCTCTTCTCTCCTCTCCATTTTCTGGAGCTACAACAGCCAGTCTGGTTCCCTGTGCTTCATAATCGGTGTCCTCCTCTGCACAATTTAGACGTATTTTGCCCTGTGCTTATGGTGGAAAAGAAACTGCTGCTGCGTCCTTGAGGGAGTCACACTGGGCCAGAGGATTAATGTGATGTTTAGGTCTAAGCGCATCGTCCATCATCCTGTACCACTTCCAGGATGCAGGAGTAGTTTCTCTTCTCTCTTCTCTGTTGCCCATCCCTGTGGGTGGGTCCTTTGGCTTATTAAAAAAATAAACATGCATTCTGTTATTTCAATATATTTGAATAAAATGTCATAAAATAAAACTGCTATTGCTTTACTTTGAAGTTTATATACTATTTATTTACTATTTAGCTCGATTTTTTTCCCCCAGTTTCTTTTTTATACAAGCCTTATGCATAGTAATTTAGCCTTATTAAGGCAATATGGTCAACTAAAATTAGAGGTGATTTGCTTGTGACCCTTTAAAAGTGATTGAAACTTACAATTCCTCTGTGATACATTTTAATAAGTTACCTGTTTAATGAGCAGTTTAGTTACTGTTACCCGTTACAGCTGAGTAGACTAGGGGCCCCTTTTACAGAAGCATTGTGCAAGCACTGTTTACATGCAGACTGTGGCAACATCGTGTTCCATAAATTATTGTCATTCAAAAATTGCTATAGGCCTATGTTGTATTGTCTGCCTCACATGCACAAAATATCAAGTAATATATCAGTTTCTGCCAGTATACTGTACGCATACAATATCAAGCCGTGATGACTGATGAGACCAAATCTTTGTTTTTTTCTCCATAATATCCAATTTAAGGTCAAAAATCAGGATAGCTAAGTGGTCACAGTAAAGCTTTCACTTTCAGGTTATCAGAAAAGCATGGGAAAGGAAATCTCCTATTTGTGTTCCTTCTGGACACAAGATGAAAAATAAGCAAACATATCCTATGGAAAGGTAACAAATTCAGAAGTCACAGTGAGCAACAATTGCGAAGCAATTGCTATCCTAGAAAGTGTGATTTCTGTTCAGCTTTTTTAAACCATAACGTTAAAATGAATCCTGCTGTTTTACCTTAACTTGACAATTGACTGCTATTCTGTGTTTTATACCTGTTTAATCGAGTTTCAAATCACAAACCTGCATTTGAAATTGGACTCACTGTTTCTGAACGCTCAGAATTGGCATTGGCTTTTGACCCCCAGTGATGTGCCAGCGTGCTCTGTATCGTCTTTTAAGATGGTAAAACTGTCAGTGTGAATTATCAAAAGTGAAAAAGGCCACAATTCACCAAATTTTCCTTGCCATTTGGTGTTTTATAGCTGTCCTAATCTTGGTTTTATATGTGATTATGTCTGTCCCGGCGCACACATGGTAGTGGAGGGACTGTCGTTCATAAATGCAGAGTGCTGTTCACAACGCTGTTTAGAAATGCCAGCAGATGATATAAAACGTGATTAAAACAGGTATAAACCTCTGAACAGCGTGGAAAAGGAGACGATTCATAACCTTGTTGGCACTCCATAGTGCATTGCCAATTTACTTTACTAAACTCACATATGTCTATACTAAGTATGTCTTTCCTGACCACACAAACTTATGCAGACGAATGTGCACACAGAGGCATATAAGCAAAATAAAATAAAAGTCACTGTCTAATTTAAAACCAACAATAAACTCACCTATCAGATACCAGCAGGTAATGAATACCAAGGAAATGAGGCTGACATGAAACCAAAAGACAGCTACATTTCCAGCTCTCTAAGAAATACTATTTTACTGATTGCGGCAAATTAAGACTATGTATTTAATAATTCCTGTGATGAGCTTCTGATAAACCATGTTGTTCTATCATAATAACATTATTATCTTTCTCTCTTTTCTTCTCTTTTAAAAGGTAATGTGATGCTGCATAAAAGAAAAAAATTGATGAACAGGCCTTTGGTGGTATTATTGCACAACTTGTTTTTTTTTCCCACCACTCTATTTTATGTGAAATTTCACATTTCACATTTTAGTTATTCAGCAAGGCATTAATATTTTTCTTTAATGCACGTAAGTCTGTCTGCACACACACACACACATAATAATAATGCAGAACTTTTCAGCACCTATCTTCTCTCACAGAAACCCATCTGTCTACTAAGAAGCCAAGTGATCCTCCAAATATGTAACAGGTTAGTGCTTTTGTGATTGAAAATTATTATAGCTTGAAAACTACTGCTTAAGTGTTTGAATGTAGTGTGTAAAGAATGGAGAAATTAGTGGCAGTATGCTCCATGTTCATGAGTGCAGAGTGACAGAGCTAATTATAGCCATCAGGATGTTCTTGTGTTCAAAGGAAAACGACAAAGCTAAACTAAGGCAGAAAATACTCAGCAGGTTGAGACAGCTGTCTTAAATCCCTGGGGGACAGCAGCATATTAGTTAGCACGTGTGACTCTCCTTATTAGCAGAATTTCTGCATAAGAACTGTAACACTGCGTCTTTGTCACTTTGCAACTTTCATTATTTTACCTTTCTCAAACTATACTTCCACTCATATAAACTTTCTCAAACCTTTTACGCCCACCTTATATTCCCCTGTCACAGTATTCCACTTCACTATTTCATTGCATCTGTTGTTTCTCACCATGTGACACTGACTACTTAACAATTGTCACAGAAGACATGACAGCATGTCAAGTCTTTTATTTCAAATGTTTGTCTTTTTTCTACCTGCAGCTCTTGCATTATAAATAAATAGTGAAACTGAAATTCATTTCAATGAAAGAAAAACATTTTCTTCTGACATCTGTTTTGTATTCAAAGTGTAATTCAAGGCCAATGAAATTGTAAGCAGAAGTATATCAATATAACCTGCAATCCTGGATCTGTGAAGAGGGATGCTGGAAGTCTAACGCTAGAGCAGCAAAGGAAGCAGAAGCAAAGAATGAGCCCAGTGTATGACAGTGGAACGCTCAATTGTTTGCAGCAAAACGCAAGCTCAGCTGATATATTCCCTAATCTATGAACAGTTCAGGAACAGTTCTCCAATCAAATATGCATACTTTGCTTGATTTTACCATTGCAAATCATCGATTTAATAAGAAATAATGTATTAGAATAGATGTAACAGTTGAAATTATATTATGACTTAAGTTCTGTATATGTTGGACTATAGTATATGTCCAAAAAGATTATACAAGGTGAGATAATTGCACAAACCAGATTAACAACTCCAACCTTTCACCTACCCCTACTGTATAAGCAGTACTGTATCAGTGGGTCCGTTTACATGACCACAAAAATCTGATAATTGCCGCTGGGCAATATTATAAGGAAACACTCAATAAATTTCCATTGTTATGCGGATGACACCCAGCTATACTTATCTATGAA
>JAUMHL010000004.1:8847948-8906734 GCA_032362345.1 Sandelia bainsii
TCATGATATAATATCACTGTAGTGTGAACTTTTTACGTTTTCCATAAATTTCACCCGAAAGACAAATATCCCTAACTCTTTGTGAGTAGTGTATATGTACGTGAAAGAAATCTGGAATACATCCCAAATGGTAAGTTCATAGCCCTACAGATTTTATTGCAATTTTGTAGAACCAACTGCCATTTCCTTATGTTTTGAGTGAAGACAGCTATGCAAATTTTTTAGAAAAAACCCCAACAAGGCAAATTGCACAGTGAGCTATTGGAATTATCTCACCCTTTTCCCAGAGCATTTTCTTGTTTTGAGGGAAAAAACACATTGAACAGGTTGAATACGAAAGTAAGTGTCAAATTAGGACATACTTTCTACAATGTGTCACTGCCTGTTGTGGTGATGACCAATGAGAGGAGAGGCAGTACAGATCAATGGTCTTTTGGATGGCCTGTTGAACCTCAATCAATAGAAACTGACTGAGTGAGGACTTGTTCTCTGATTTGGTGTTTCTCACTGTCAGACACTTGCTCATAAGCTGCAGTCACTCTTTCAGCTATCCGCCCCCGCACTAAACACACACACACACACACACACACACACACACACACACACACACACACACTTACACTTCCCTCTCTATTTCCCACTCTCTCTCCAGGCTAAACAGTTCGCTGGCAGTCCCCGGTGCAGCATGGTTAAGTCATCATGCTTTTGACAGAGATGGAAAGGGTTATTATCTGATGCTGCTCTGGATTCATGCTGTGAGACAAAGGTGCATTTGGTTCAATAAACATGTAAGTGCTGTGGCCGAGACACTAAAGCTGGTCTAGTACATCGTACATACTAATATATGAATCTGGCTCACTATCGAAAGGTAAAAAACTAACACGTCATATGTTTTTTGAGTAGCCTTTGCTCTTGAGTAGCCTCCAAAATGCAATTGGACCTTTTTTCAGTGATTTAAAATAGAAAATTTAAAAAAATTAAATTGAACAAAATAGCTTTAGGGACATGGGTTAAAAAAAAACTACACTTGTGTTGTAGATAATTAATTTTTCAAAGATTTCAAGTTGGCCATTTTTACCCCATGCCCTGAGCAGTCGGTAACAACATGCTTGTGTCCAATTATGTTTTGAAAATTAAATTATCTATCATTGGGAAAACACATTTTGTCCCTCACTTGCAAGCAATTCCAATAAAAGATAACTTCAAATTTAATTGGTTAATGCAGTTGCTAGTGACAGAGAGATGAAATGCAATAATTGCCTCTGAGTTGGAGATTCTTACTTTTAAATCCTAAGCTTCTAAAGCATAGGAGGAAACAAACATCAGCATTTCACCCTGGGAAGAAAAAAAAAACAGCAAGGACAGCAAGATGGCTGACTGCTGCGAGACAATAAACAGCTGACACTATAGGTTGCCATGCACTGATGTACCACCGCTGTTATGTCTTGTGAGGTAAATCTCTCACAGAAAATCCTGCTCTCTAGAAAAGTCATGCATAATTATTGCTTCCAAAATAGCGAGCAAGGTTAAACTTAATGATTTCAGGCCAGTGGCTTCTAACATTTTGTGAAGACCTTTGGATACCCTGTAATTTGCATTTGTGCTGTAAAGATGATGTTTTGTCTTTGCATGGAGTCTGTGAACACCTGGAGAGAGCCAGTAGTGTCATCAGAATTGTGTTGTTTTCCTATCGCTGTGCTTTTAACACAGTGCAGCCTGAGTACAGAGCTCAGCTTGTTACTTAAAGGGAGCATTATTTTAGATCATATCGTCACTAACAAAGCCCCACTCACTGTGTTCTGTTGTGCTGTGCTTTCTTGTTTATACAAGGGATGTAAATGAAAAGGAAATGAGCCATACTGTGTGCAGAAATCCTCCAGTGAAATGATGTATGTTGTATTTTGTGTCTGTGATGAAAGACAGAAATCAAATCATTTTAAACTGTGTCAGAAAGATGATGCTGGCATTGATGTTCAGCAAGTAATGTCTCATGTTTGAGTAGTTAAATGTGTTGGCATGCTAAGATTAATTTCCAAGTTTTATATGTTGTTTCTATCACCTGTACAAAGGTGGGGGCCATAGAATGTCTGTACAAAATTTTATGGCAATCTTTGTAAACATTCTTGACATATCAATCAGGACCAACGTGCTACGCTGCTCAGCCTACTGACAGAAAAACACTGCATCCCCAGAGCCATGCTTCTAATGTGGCTGATAAAAATTAAAAATTACAGTAAAGGTTTAACAAAAAGGTTTCAACACAAAGGTGATTCACACTGTTAGGAAATCCAGTTATATTCCACAGAGATGTAGAGGAAAGTTTCCTTCTTGTACTAATTTTTATGTTGCTGTGATACTAATTTTAAAGAACTACAACCACTGACTACATTTATAGTATTCTCCTACTTACAGTAAAACCATGTCATAAAAGGTTTCAACATGTAATCAGTGAAATACAATATCCTCTAGCAGTAGTGTATCACTGGGTCATGTTCAGTGCAGACATTTTCAGAAATATTTCTTTTTACAGTGTATCGTCAAAGTTAGGTAAACTCTGGTCCTGTTTGATGTTAAAGTACTGTAAATGTAAATCACAGAGTGCTGATTTTTCAAACACTATTTTCATGCCTAATCTATCTATATTCAAGATGTCCAATATGAAAAAACAGAATTTTCGTTATCCTCATTTGAAGCTCTTTATTGAAACTCCCAGAGCTGATCCACAAAACCCTCTTGACCCCAAAGAGGATGTCTGTGTATCACTGGAGTACTTGCTGTTGCTTCATCTTGACCGCAAACGTATGAACATACACTTTGCAATCTGAACCCCATATTCTCACTCTTTTGTATTCCGAGGACAAACCTCTTTGGACACAATCTCCTACTGAGAGAGCTCCTGATTTGAACTGTACTATATCGATCTTCTACTGCTTTTGGCATGAAAAAAGTGCTTTTCTATCCCACACTTCTGTGGGTCGATATATAGAATTTCATTCAATTTAATTGAGACCTTGCATTTCACCCTTTGTTGGGAGTTCAGTGTTGATTCATATGTGAGTTCTATTTGTGATTTATATCACCTGTTGAGTTTTCCCTAAATCCAAGCTGTTACATTGTGGTTGTGAATTTTGTATGAAAACCATGAAATAGTATCTCATGGGTCACCAATGACTTTTGTGACCCTTACTCAAGTGCTCTGACCATTGTACCATCAAACCCAAGACATATGATACAGAAAGGATTAGCGTTAGAGAGATGAGGAAGAATTCTACACCAATACTGTGATGAACAAAAAATATATGGAACATAAGATGGATCTCTGTTCACTATTACATATACATTAAAGAAATCCACCAACTACATCCAAAAGCTGTGTCAGACATTATCACAACATCAATCACACCACTTAATAAAAAAGTTATTTCAATCACGCACATCAGTGGGCTTTTAAAGAGGAAAAGCTTATTGTTCTGTAGCCACTGTTGAGGGAGCATTGATGTGCAAATTATCCTTCACAAACTCCCCACTCTCAGCTGAATACAGAAGAAGTCCACTTTCCATTAGGTAAATAGATAAATACAGTAGAAATGGAGACATTCCACTGGGGGACAGAACATGCTATGGTCCAATATTCCCTTATTTCTTTTCAAAGAACTCCTGAATTGGCCAGAGAGACAGAACTTCAAAAGAGAGTCACTCCCCACTGTATCCATCTCTTGACTCTTTGATTGTTAGCTATTCTGTCCATGTATGAGGTATTGTAGAGGCTATAAAAAAAGCATGACCTCATGTTTTATTCATGGCTTCTCCACTTTCATAAGATAAGGGGTGTCATTGTTGCACCAGCACAAAGTTAGCAGAGCTTCTGTGTGAATGTTTCACCTTCAGCTTTTGCGAGCTACCACGTTGTTCTAATCACAAATTCATGTCGATCTTTGTGGAGTAATATGTGATGAAAGAAGACAGAAAAGGCAAACAAGATGAAGTCCTCTCTACTTGGATCTCTATTTAGGTCAAGTTATGTTAGGTCTTTAATATGTCTGGCAAATAAAAGCATCTTTATCTGTGGTTTTTATATACCCGCAGCGACATCATGCATGAATACATATGCATACACAGGTATGCATACATGCACAAATAGCAAAGAAAAACAACTTGCTGCCTTTCAATATGTGCCTTTCAAAATAAATTTGTTGTAAATGGAATTTCTACACCTTGAGGTCAGGGGGAACACAGGAAAGGGCTCCGTGGAAAGACTTGCATGCTGTTTTGTAGTGCTGTATCTGGCTCTGATAGCTTGTGAAGATATATTTGGTCTGACATTTACGATAGCCTCACTGTATTCCCTAATTATTGAACAATTTCAGCATAAAATCTGATTTAGCGGTTCAAATGAAGCTGCCTGAAGTCATTTGGCTCTGGCCAAGACTTGTCTCCTCTGGTGGTTTTATTCATTTGTTTTGCTATATTTTCTTCTTTTGTCAACCTTCCCTAAAGATTTTTTCAGCACTGGATTTTCAGCATGAAGTGTTCAGTTTAATCACAGAACAACATTGCCCTCTGTTGGTTGCACTTGAGAAATCCTTCAGGCCATCATTGATGCTGCTGTAATATGTATGCTGGAACCACACATATCCACTTTGTAGTCACACACTTTCTGTTGTTACAGCTGATCACTGACCTTGTCTACACACCTATTATAATACTGCTATCACATTAATACACTTGCATTTTAAGCAAGTACAAACTACGTACAATAACACACTCACCATACAATAACTCCAACTTCCAGGTGGGTGAGCGTAAATGAGGTGAGAATCAATCAAACAGACATGTGTCTTGCTTCATTGATATTTCATAGAATTATACACAATACAAATCAAGAAGATTTAATAGATGGTTGCAATTTCATGATCATACAATACAGTATATTGCATGTATGATTGCAGAAGGCAGGCTTCATTATCATTGCACATATAATGTGGAAAGTAGACAGAAGCAGCATAAAATATCTTACCTGCATACTGCAGAATTACATTGTTGTTAATGATCGCAGAAAAAACATGACAAACAATTACATTTAATGGCAATTTTTATTAATTATTTGGTCATTTGTTGGAGGAGTTTTTGATTCATTTTGATTGGCCACTCACTCATGTATCACCATAAATTCAGCAGCTGTCCATTCACCACACAGTGGCCATTCCACATTGGCTTGATTAAGCTGCTACTGCAGCAAAATGAAATGATACTGCACCAAGCTCCCACTAAAAATATTATTTTACAAAACAAATCCTGCTATATTGGACATTTGATCAAATATATTTTTTGTCTGCATGGTGTTGTAGCTATTTTATTGTGAACTGGTTTGCATCTCAGTCATCACAATAATAATCTCCAGGTAAACAATAGGCAAATGTGCATAAAATAGTGTTCAGAAGACATCCAGCAGCATCATTTTTTTTTTTCCTATCTTTTAGGCAATCTTCTAAAAAGGTGCCTAGAATACAAAAATGGTTAAGGTGAATTACACTTGCTGTGTAATGTAACTCACCCTTGTTGACAACATTTGGCATTTTAACAGGATATAAAATGGAAGGTTAAAATTAAATTTGCAAATGCACAGTGATCTGAATAACTGCTGTCTGCCTCTGCCCATTTTCTTTATCACCACCTCTTCCCACTAAAAAATATTTAAACAAACAATGGTGTATATACAGTGAGAAAATATGTACATACCTCTTGAGCAACAACTTTAAAAACCTTCAGTATATTTTTTGACCGTGTCATTTTCTAACATGAGTGTGTAACAAGAGCTGTGTTCTGAATATTTGATATGCATATACAAATCAATTTTTTTTCTGTTTGCTTGTTTCATTTTGCTTTATTTTGGTACTCATATGTAAATGCAGTTGTAATATTTATACAGTTAATGCTGAATCACAGTACCCAGCATCACATCAAGTTTTGATTTTGTACATAATCCATATGACTCAGCTGGTGTTGTACTGAGAAGATACTCCACCTGGGTAGTTTTCAAGCTGGAGGCTGGGCCCTGCTACATGCCTGTACCTCCACTTGTCAGCTGTTGCAGCAGTGTTATAGCCACAGAGGAACACTGTTAAGTGCTAATGTATGGTACAGTTAATGGTGCAACATCCTGTGTTGATTGCAGAATACTGATTGTTATTCTGGTGTTGATTGTGTGCTGCCACCTATTAAGGTGTTTATTACTGTCACAAAATAGCTGCACCACAGTTAGCTTGACAATTAATTTATTGCCTACTGTTTACAGCCAGCTGATCGTAGCTCGACATAGTCAAAAAGGGCTTAGACCAAGTAGATAAAGTATGTGGATTTAGAAAATGTCAGTGTGCAGATGTGTTTTTACAGTGCAGTACAGCCATTCTAGATTTATTGTTAAAGTATGTATGAACTAAACAAGAATATTAAAGCACATTGTGAGATACAGTACAATATGCTATAAACTTCCCTCACCTATTTTTGCAGGCTCTCAAAATTTCTTCTAAACTTCTCTAAAGACCACCAGCAACATCTTTATCAAATGTGATATATTTGGGTTTGTATGTAAATTGTGGAAAAATTCAAGCTCAAGAAAACACAGAAGTAGTGTAGATATTGCGTAAATTCATACCGTTGATATAAAACACCTACAGTTGGAAAAAAAAATATTAGTATGGTTAGTATTCAAATACTTTCTTTCAATAATTTTATGGGTAAGTGAAATGTGAAATGACACTAGACCCAAGGCTTTGCTATTCTGTTTAGTGGTGCGCTTTATTCGTTTCTCATTCTTTTATTTAATGTATTTATACAAATCAGGTTTTTGTACTGTTTATTAATCAAATCTGATAGAGGTTTGAATTGTAGCAACCTTGTCTTGTCAGTATGGCTGCTCTCTGTATCTGTGAAGACACATTTGTAATGCTGATGTTTCCTTATTTAATCTGTCTGTCAAATTAACTCATGAGAAGAGGATAAAAATCCAGCCTCTTGCTAAGCTAGAACCTGTCACTCCAGCATTAGCTTAAAATCCAGTAGAGGATAAAAGAAAAAAGCATAATCGATTTGGGCAATTGCAATTAAACTGCCAGTATTTTTATCCAAATACACGCAAAAACTGGTGCTTTAAGTGGGAGTGACAGAGCAATAAGTCATAAAATCTTAAAATCATCAACTGTGCTTTTGAGCATTCTTGTGAACAGATGGGAACTGGGATAACTCCTTGAAATAATTCTAATAATGGAGCTGAGGCTAAATGTTAAAATACATGAAAAAATATTGATATCCCCTTCTACTTAAACCTTCTATAACTGCCACTTTTACATGAGATTATGCTCCACTGAGAATGTGATCAAAAAAACTTCCAGGCACATTTTAGTCACAGCATTAATTATCAGTTGCTCTAATTGCCTTGTGTCCATCTAAAGAGTTTGAAGGCATAGATTTTACAGCACCCAGTGTGTGGCAGGGTCATGTCAGGAACTGCAAATTAGGTCTGGGGTCTAGCTGATGAGCCAGGGGCACTGGAGTAGATATGCTGTGAGTGCACCATGACCAGATGAAAGAGATACAGTAGCTCTCTAATAATCTCTGGCACAACATTAGTAGCTCCAGTCCTTCCCCTTTCCCATTTGAAACCTTGTACAGTACTTGTTTCTGTATCGGCTCAAGAGGGCCAGTTATATAACCTGATCTGGGTGCAGAAGGTACTGTAAGCAGTGTGATCATATATTGTTAATTGCTTAGTTCAGTTTGCAGTAAAGTTTGGTTCCTGGTGGAGGTGCCTCTGCAGCCAGATGATACACTTTTCACTCCTTTTGATGGGATGATACTGTAACATCAGATGAGAACTGTAAATTTCAGTAAACAAAATTAGTATTTATTTAAAATATCTTATCTTTCAAATATAAATATACTTCTTTTGCATATTAAAGATTTAAAAATGCTTTGTAAGTGGCATAACTCATTTCCCTTTTGTAGTTGCTTTTATTATCTCCCCATTATCCTATTATGATTTTTTTTTTTTGCTCTTTGAAAACTGATATAAAATTTAATTTTAAGTTTGTAATTAAGTTATAACACAGGTAAACCACAGTTTCAGAGTTCATTTTAAGGCAAATACACATTATATTAGATTAGATTCAATTTGGTTTGGCAATGAAATGCTGTTAGCATACAAGTGCAAAGTCATAGTGTTATTTCAGCTATGAGTAAATAAATACTGCTTAGTAGTGCCATAAATCTTACTATAATTACAGTATATGTGTGCAGTGAAGAATGCAATATATACATTTGCTATAAAAAAAACAAACAAAAATATATATATATATATATGTATATAAGATTTTAACAAAATATCGATATAGTGATATTTAAATTGATTGTAATGTAGCATTTATGTATCTTAAAGTTAACAACGTACGTTAAGTTTTTGGGCCAAGGAACTGCTTGAAACCGTGTAACTGGATTCTAAATTAAGGACACATGTAAATAAAAGCTCACAAATGTGTACTGGGGATTGCAGCCTTGATTTTAAGTGCAAATTCTCCACAGTTTTTGAGAAATGTGCTAGACCTGCAGCACCAGCATTAGTTTGTGTGTGACTTTATCTTTCTGTAGAGCCATTCCTGTCATCCTCAGATGTTGATTTAATTAAATTTAAGAGATCAGACAGTAATTTTCCTTCAAATGTACTACTATAATACATAAGTTCGGTTTTTAAACTAGGAAGCAAAACAGACCTTTTGAGAAGTATTGCCTATTTACACTTGAAATAGTTGTCAGCTAATATAAACAGGAGAAAACCACTCATCTAACTTGATTCTGAAAATGTAGTCAATATTCATTCTTATATTAAAGGTTAAATATGGCTTTTTCAAGCAGATGAGTTCCACAAACTGAGTGATTATATCAGTGTTGGCAAGAATGACTTCATGTTTTTGGATATCCAAGACTTCAACCAGACAATTTTTCATTGTCTGATTGTTAACACTGCACAATTTCACAAGCACAACAAATTGCATCAGAACCCTAATGGGCAGAATTGAAAATGCCAAAAATGTCATGACTAGAGGAAATGGAAGCACACAGATACAGCCAGTTAAGAATATTCTATAACAATACAAAAATCCCCCATAGCAACACTGAAATTATCATTTTTTTATTTTCATATAACAGTTATATGTTATGTGTTATTGTCAATACTTGATACAAATGTATACAACTTTAATTTCTACTTACTACCCTGCACTCCTTTTTGGTTTTCCAACTTTTGTTTTCCAGTCAATAAACCCCTATGCAACCAACTGTTTTTTTAATTTAAAAATAAAATGAAAAGTAAAGAAAAAAACTACTCAGTTCATGGTTTCCAGATAAAGATTTTAATTATATTTAAACTCTCAGAACAATTTTGTTCAGTTGAGTCCAAGTGAAAGAGCTTAAATGATGTAAAAATAGATGCCTGTGGCTGAGGAGTATATTGCTCTGCACTTAACGCTGGTGGCAGATGGATTGGGGGGAATGGAGGAGGGGAAGCTAAAAGTAATGGCAGGGAGCAAGGCCAGAGTAATAAGAGGAAGGCCATACTTCTGACCTTGCCTGACTGTCCCACATACCCCGTCCATCACCAGTGGGACTAACAGATGGGTGAGTCAGTGGGCCAGGATGTGGACAGTAAACGGGGATGACAGCTGACCTGGCAGCTCTTAGTGACGATGATGAAAGAGGTTATGTGTAGGGGTGGGGTCATCCAGAGGTAGATTTGGGAATCTTGGGTACTCTGAGGGTGTCAGAGAGCTGCAGGCCTGTCAGTGAGGTGCGATGTGGCCCTGAATGACAACAGTCCATTGAGCCAATGTAGCAAAGACGTGAATCAGGTCCATGGTTCCACTGTGGCAGGCATAAAATACCAGTCAGTGCAGGCTGGAACTGGCCTCTTGTTCTTTCCATTTTTTACCAGTTTCAACAGAGGATTCATGTGGAAACACAACTACATACCTATTCACATAACAGAGCTGTCTCAGTCCATAAATACAACATACAGAACAGTGCAACTGCTGTTTGCCAGTACCAAAACTGAACAGCTACCCTGACTCAACTGTTAAGTTGCAGTAGATGCCTGAACTTTATTCAAAATAATTACATTTATCTATTATTAATGACATTTTTCAAACAAGTATATTATAAAATAAACAATATACAGTATAAGACAAATATTTTATTGGGTGTGATTTGTGAACGACATTACCCTACCAGTACTTTCTAAATACAAGCATTGCAGCACTGAACAATATATATTAAATTTTATACCATTTTCTGGTTGTGATGGACTGTTGTATTTTGGTTATTAGGGCAAAAATACTATTAGCTCTGCAGAGTTAAATATTGTCCTAAATTTAAATTTATTTTTTTTAACTTTCTATTTTCATGTGACACAACTTTCTTTGTCATCTCATAAGCCAAGTGCTTGAGTCTCCTGTACTGATTCTGTGTCTAAGTCACCCAGCCGTTTCCTACATTACTGTGAAATTAATGGTAAATTCTTGTGTCCTCTAAAGAGGACAAGAACAAAAACAAACGCTTTTTGGTGAATAAAATGCTGATGCTGCCATAAAAAACTCACCTAACTATTCCTGAGATGTTCACTCAGGAGAGGAAATCTGCAGATTAAAATGAAATACTCATAATTACATCCGAACACAGTTATCTTTTTTCATACAGCGTACCAGTGCTGACAGAAGCCATTTTGAATAACGAAGGAATTTGTTAAGGTCCAACCCCCTCATGTGTTACATCATTCAACAAATTATGGGAACAGATTTGAAGTTTCAGTACTTTGAGCTAACCTGACTTATCAGCTGCCTGCTGTACACATTTGTTGGAATGTGTGCTCAGCATCCACTAAACCAATTTGTTAGATGTTGTTTGCTATGCGTTTATGTGTGTTTCGTGGGTGTGTGTGATTGTGTGTTTGTCCTCCAGGTGTAACCCAGTTTCTAATCGAGGGGCTCTTTGTTGTTTACACCTGCACAACTGGGACAGTCTCCAGATAACTTAAACTAATCAATTAACTAAGACAGCACTGAAAAAAAAACACTGCCAGTACAGCAGAGTTCTCAGGACTGTTTCTACTCAGATCACCTCATGAAGAAAAACCTACAAAAACAAGATTCCATGACACTGTATTTTTCTGGCCATGCAGGTGGCATGATGCTGTCGATGGAAATGTGGGTCTGTTTTTTAGGCAGTTAACCAGTCAGTCAATAAGTCACCGAATTATCCTGATTTTTCCTTTGGCACCACCATGAAAAGAACTGTCTTGTAGCTAAAATGTGTTTAGTGCAACCTAGGAAATGTTAGCATGCTAACACACTTAATAAGATGCTGAACATGGCAACATTCTACCTGCATATCATCAGCATGTTATGATTGTCATTGTGAACATGTGCTTCACAGAGCAACTATAGCTGTAGGTGCTTTGTCTGGTTTAAATATGAGTGGAGATAGGGTTTAGAAAAGGCAGTTAAAAGGCATAATAGCTAGTAAATAAGCTAATAATAGCTTTTCATATCCTTATATAAAATTTTTACCATGCACTTAGTCTGCATAGCTGATGCTGACTGCCCCAACACATCTACAAGAGAATAAATATATCCCACACACTTACAATGCATGCTCCTCCTGTGGCACACACAGAATATCAGTCCTGTTGCAGCCTTCTAACCCGTTTCTAAAATAGTCTTTAAAATAACAGTGGTGGGTGCTGCTTTGCAATAAATGCAAAGGGCATTAAACAGTTAGCCTCACACCCACTCAAGTATGAGCATTATGCACACATATATCCCCATGACTGACCTTTGCACTGGTCCACTTAAATATTTTAAGCTGACTGAATAGTATTTTTAAGACCATCGTGATACAACCTTTAGGCTAGAACTTAGTACAGAGCCATACACCTAAGTATTAACATCCAACACAAAGGAAAGGAGACAGATTTTTCAATCATTTGCTGACATCAAACAACACTCTACTAGTCTTGCTGAAGAAAGCAGGGAGGAAAAAGGTCAGGTCCTTCGCTCATTATGCCACAGAAATCTGTTTAACCATCTCTGTCTAGGTGCAGCGGACGTTAGCTTGTTGTCTATCAAATTCAATTTTGAGAGAGTCAGAGGCTGCCACGGCATTCAGGTCGAAGCAATTTCCTGAGCAATAAATCTCATATAACCAACCACAGACTGTTTAAAAGCTCTCCATCAGCTAATAACAATTCAGTTTTCCTTTCCATACCCTTGTTTAAGTTGCTACTTGCAGCTCTCCACCACCTCACTGAACACACCAACATCAATCAATCCTATCTGATGTCTTGTTACTGTTTGGCCATTAAAGACAGACATTGTTGAATAAAATCCATCAGTAAAAGAGGTCATGTCTGCAGAACTATGGCATATGCTCCATGGGCCCAAACTAGATCTCTCCTCGGTGTCAGCACTTTCGCTAGGAGGACAGCAAAGCTTGTCAGATTTGCCCTTTAGGCTATTCTTTGTAGCCAACTATTCTGTCAGGAAATCATCATGACAGACTGGCTAAAATGTCAAATTAACACAGAAGGGAATGGGAGAAAATGGCCGAATGCAAATTACTGTAGAGGTGATAGATGTGGTACTTCTTCAAAGTATGGCTTTAACACAACAAGAACTTAAACAGTGATAGTCTATTAACTTTTTGCTTAGTTTTCAGTTTTACCTGTTAGAAACCAAAGGCTATAAACACGAGTTCATACAAGAACAGATTTATAATGGTGATTTCAGAATTGCCAGTTAAATGTCAGAAGTAAGATAATGCTTGAAGCCAAGATTGCACATTTAATCCAGAGGGTGCAGCATAGTGTCTGTGCTTTTTTAAAATATATGCAGTATATACAGTATTTCTGCAAAAAGATATATAGATACATACACTACCAGTCAAAAGTTAACATAGAAATGAGAAAAAAAGCAGATTTTATAACATATAATTAATCAGAAATACAGTATAGACATTGTTATCATTGAAAATAAACATTGTAGTTAGAAAAACCTGTTTTGAAATGATTATTTATAGAAATGTACAAACTCCTATAATCAGGAAACAGTACTGTCTTCCAATAGCACGTTATGTTTGCTAATGCAAGTTTATTAATTTCAAAGGATAACTAATCATTAGAAAACCCTTTTGCAAAGGTGGTAACACAGCTGAAGACATATTTTCATGAAAAACATGGTAATTCCAAACTTTTGACTAGTAGTGTATGCAAGAAGTGCTACAGAAATTGGTCAGTCTAGTTCATCACATTTGATTTTTTTTATTTGCATAGAATTTGATATGTGTGTCTTTTAGATTTGGTTTGATTTAAACAGAGAAACAGATGGAGACTGGGTTTGGATGTTTCAGCACTATGGAGAGAGCCAAGCAAGCAAATACACATGAGGTTTCTCTCATTTGTCTTCATTGTGTCTTTGTTTATCCTACTTTTCTGCTTTCATCTCCATTCTCTGTCTTAGTTCTTTGGACTTAAAATGGCCAGAAAGAGATGTGTAATAACGATGAGAAAACAATGGAACAGAGGGAACACATCTTTGTTTCTCAAGTGTCATAGGCAAAGTTGGTGACTTTGGCAGTTGCATAGCTGGGTCAGGTGTTGCCTGGCAGAAGTGCTCTGTGGCATCTATTGTTTAGGTTTTTTTTCTTTTTTTGCCTGCAGGTTATGTTCACAGTTGCACAGTTATTTTTAGATGTGCCCCAACATGAATAAACAGAATGTGAAAAAGCAACTCCAAACTGTATGGTTTGTTTGACAAGCAACTCTCAAACTAAATGTTTCAAAACCATGGAGAGAGACACACACAGTGATTGTTTGAATACCCACAACTGTGATACAGGGCTTGTAAGGTAAGTGTTTACTTGCGTGACAATTTTTTGTTCTGGTGGATCTAAAAGAACAATTACTCACCTATTTTAATTTAACAAAAGCAAAAAAGATCAACACAACAACAACAACACAACAATAAACTCAGATAAGAAAGAAAGGAATCTTTAGTCTGACTGAGGGAATAATTCAATAGAGTATGTGATAATCTAATTTGAGGTTCTGCCAAAATGTCATAGTGTATTACATGAATAAAATATCCATGTGATTGTTCCTGCCTTTCCAAAGCAATGTCAAAATGAAAAATTCTAAAGCTGCAAAAGTAGTTTTTTTTGGTTTTGTAATGCATAACTACAGCTTTGGGAGTCATCAGCAGTTATTAGAAGCATTATTTAACATTATTAAGTTTTGTTACTCATTATTTATTTAATGTCCCTTACTCACATTACTGAAAATGGCATGTATAATATAACAAATGAAGTATACCTGGAAACACAGGAACAAGTTTTGCAAGTTGTGAGACCTCTGAGCAACTCTATGTCAAAAAAGAAGACAACTATATGTCAAAAAGAAGACTTGTGACAACAACAACAACAACAACAACCAGGGCAGTAAAAATGCAGTCCTTCCCATTTCATTGTAGTTTGGGCAACTGTGAGGTTGTTGAGGTAAATGATTGCACAATATTTAATGCATACCAAAAACTGACATGCTTTACTTGTATCCCAAGTAAACCTTGACTAATATTTTTCAGAAGCAACACACACGTTCCTTAGCACAGTGGCACAGCTACTGTTTAAGTACTCGAGATTGGAAGTGTGGGCACTGGGACACACCTTGTGATTGAATGT
The DNA here is from genome assembly GCA_032362345.1 of Sandelia bainsii. Lineage (NCBI taxonomy): Eukaryota > Metazoa > Chordata > Actinopteri > Anabantiformes > Anabantidae > Sandelia > Sandelia bainsii. Next base: position 8,862,724 of record JAUMHL010000004.1, read on the forward strand.
TTCAGCACTGTAGAGAAAAACACAGTGTGTGTGTGTGTGTTTTAATATTTCAGAACCATGGAGAGAGACACAGGGAGAGGTTGGCACGGTGTCCCTTTTCCATTTAATTCTAAGCATATTTGGAGTGAGCAGTATGTTCACTTCAGAAAAGTGACAGATAATAGGTACTCACAAATAAAAAATAAATTTTTTCTTTTATTTCTTTGATGGACACTCCAACACATAAACAAAGGAAATGAAAGAGTCGCTAGCTGAGAAAAATATATATGTTTATATTGGTGAGACGGCTTCAGGAAGAAGCTTTTGTTAAACATTTAGTGGAACATTTTACTTCCTCTTTACCAAGTTTAATTGACAGTTGTGTTCAAAATTCAGTGTGTGATGAATGTATTTTGGTGCATGGCTGGTATTCCTTCCCATTAGAGCGGAATTTGTTTATGGGCTTGTAAATACAAAAACAGTAAAGTACTTCATTGTAGCACATGTATATCACTGTTTCAGCACTGTCAACATCTGACATCTTCAGATGTCAAATGCTGTGGCAATGACTGGAAGGTCACCAAAAATATGAGCTGCTACACAATATGTTTATTGTTGTTTTAAAAACTTTATCTGTTTAATTTATGAGCACTATAAGAGCTGAGAAAGATCTGTTTCGACAGAATGTGAATGACATAGGTTGTATGGATATATATGTAAAGCATATGCTGCTGAATCAGTACGTGCACGGTAAGTTGAAGACCAGAGGTCTCATTTTAAAAATTAGGGAGGCAAGTCTGATTTTGTTTTGTTTGTTTTTTTCTACTATTATTATTTCTTCCTGGGAAAAAAAAAATTAGAGCTTAGGAGCTTCAGACTGTCTGCTGAACTTATTGGCAGCATATTGGTTTAATGAACAAAAGAGAGAAACTTTCAGACACAAATATTTTATACTTTGAGAACTACTGTTTCAAATTTCCAAAATGAACCTAAAATGTTTGAGGACATAACTGAAGCCGAAGCTATAGACATATGATAAAAAATAGTATTTAAGTACTGTATACTATAAAGTCCGTGTACCTTACTTAACTGACTTCACCTTATGCTTCATGTCCACACATCTTTACACTATTAAATTCATTTTGAGAGTTTTGGTTACTTGCAGATTCAGACGATTAATTCAGATTCAGATTTTCAGCTGCAACATTTTGATAATAATACTTTTTTTAATTCTAACAGAGTATTTCTACACTGTGGTATTACTACTTTATGTTAAAAATCTGAAAACTTCACACAGCACTGATATGAACGCAGATATTGATATTTATTTATTTATTTGCAGTTGTTTATTTGACAAGCGCTACCTCAAGCACTTATTTATTTAAAGCAGTAAAATGTCCAAATAGTTTTGAGTGTTACTTTCACCATTTCACAATACACTGAACACTACAAATAAATATTCTGAAGGGTTTTGACAAATAATTGAAGTCCTACTTAATGACAACATACTGACTCCACCTCATATTTTCTTTTAAAGGGACACGTGCATATTTAAATGATTTGTTGTCCTGCCGTGTGAACACAGATGAATGTGAGGAGTGGAAAGATGTCATTCTCACTACACCTGTGCTGCCGCCTCCTGGACGGACGCGACTCCTTTGCAGCGACTGTACTATAAGTGAACGGACAGCTTATGAGCCCCACTCAAAGCGAGAGAACCACACACAAGGAGCGGGATGGCGAGGATTTTACTGCTGCACCTCCGCGTCCTTCTCGTGGGGCTCTTGATAATAGGGACCCCGACGGTCCAAACAAACAGAGGGGCGACATCGCCCGACGAGGAGCGGGACAAAGACAGCGACGCGGAGACGCCATGTGAGGTGAAAACCGTCACCGTCTCCACACTGCCCGTACTCCGGGAGAACGAGTTCAGCTTCACCGGCGGAGCCTCCGGGAACGTGGTCGGAGGAGGGGGTGCTGCTGATGCAGGTGGTGCTGGTGGAGGAGGAACTGGAGGAGGAACTGGAGGAGGAGGAGCAGCAGTAGGAGGGGGGGAATCCCGACTCCTATTATTCGTTAGAACAGACCTACCTGGGCGAATTTCTGTAATGGATGATCTTGACAACACAGCTCTCCCCTACTTCACACTCGGTAAGAACTGCTGTGATACTGTTTCCCTTCCATGTTGATAACCAGTGAACCTAGCTGCACATTAGTGTGAACAGGGGCCATTCACACTGGTAGCCTGTGTTCACAGTGAAAAACATTACCCAAAAAATGCGCTCACACACGTATTCCCTGGCGTTTAATTACCTGTCCTGTTTCCCTCACCTTGTTTGGATTCCATGGTAACTGTTGTGTCTCCAGCAATAATCCAGTTTAAACGATAACACAGCATGCAATTTACCTTGGTTCTTACTTAAAACACTGCTGCGTCTGTGTGGAAAACAAACCCTCTCCTTACTTGGTGCCACTTTGTGTCTGGCTTTCTTATTATGTGGTCAAACATGATTATGATTTTTAAATTTCATGCTCAGCCTAAGAATGGTGCCCCAAATGAAGGAGTGCAATTTGGCTATGCAAATATGCATAAAATTGGTATTTTATTCTCACTCGAGCACATCATTCATAGCATACATACATTGCTGGTGGTGTAAGTTTTACTGAATTAATGACTGTGCTAGAGTTTGCATCACTGTCAACATCTGGACATGGAAGAATTTTAGGGGAACGTACACACCCCCTTTTGCTGTTTAGGTGTAGATAACTGAGTGAATCATACCAGCACAAACCTAGTGTAGTAATTAATAAGTCATCTGAAGTTCCCTGTGAAAGCCATTTACTTCCAAATGGTCTTGGGAAAATCATCACTGATGCTATAATTGTAGAGGATATAATTAGGTGAAAGTGACTCTCTGACTAAACTAACCCAAAGGATGTTTGGAAGAGGAGCAGACCACACGTGAACGGGACTCGCTTACCTTGCTTTCTCACTTGTGTCACAGATTCATGTGAAAGATGAATGTTCTTATACTTGGCTCTGTGGCTTGTAAACTAAAAGGACAAGTATTTGGTAGGTACAGAATGTGAAGTACAGAATGTGTGGCACACACACCCTGTGATGTCTATTCAGTCCAATAAGCCACACAAGGTGGAGCATGATTGCAAAATGTTATATGTTTTCCAGTTCCCAACAAGTTAATAGTGTCTGTATTGGCTCACTACAGAAAACCTGTTATATGACAAATACAAAGTTGCTAGAGGTCAGCGACATAGGTACTGAGAGAATTCATGAGAATGTTTCATTACTGTAGTTTTCAGGTTCTGGCTTTCTATCTTCTTTTGTTTTCTCTGTCCCTGGTCTCAATTTCATTCTCCGTATGAAAAGCGCCGACTAAACTGGCTGGGAGAAGCAAAGGAGAGCAGGCGGGCTGAGGGCTGGAGCATTAAGCTAGTAAATCACTTTCTATTCTCATTAAGGACAGCCGTTGACTGGTGAGAAAGGCCTCTCTGTCCTCCCAGTCAGCCAGCTAGCAAATTTGCTGCTTCACCCTTCTAGTGCATGACTGCATGCTGTGGAGGGAGGGGGAGAAAAAAGGGCATAAATTGAAGACATGGCATGTGTGCAGTGTGTTCTTTGCAGAGGCTTAGATAACAAATTGTTGGAAATTATTAAAATAATTATGAAGCACTATTAGGCTTTTTTAGCTCACCAGAAGGCAGTAACATGGAAACTGTGCCAGTTTCACTGGCTTTAGCAAATATTGTAAAATATTCCATTCTTGACAGAAATGGAAACATGTTCACACAAGCCGTTGACCCCATGCAAAACAAACTAAACGCAAGTAGTATAGTAGGATACAAAACTTTAAAAGAGGAAATTATTACTTTACATTAAAATGCATACCATACCACCCTTTAACCATTTATACACCTACAGATATTTTCATAGCTCTGCGATTGACTTGCGACTTGTCCAGGGTGTACTCTGCCTCACCCAGCTGTGTTTGGCTCCAGAACCCCCCGCAAACTGACGGGAAATTGACGGGAAAAGTGGTAACGATAATTCATGGATGGAGGGATGATATTTTCATTTAGTGTATGAATTGTCACACGGAAACAGGATTATGTCCCAAAACAGACAAAACACTTCTCTTTTTTAAAAGCTGCTGGTTTTGTAAGACACCTGTTGGATATGCGTCCTGACACATCTGCATACCAGATGTTTGTTTGTTTTGGTAATATAATATAATTGCGTTAAAATACAGAAACGGCAGACAGACATTTTGATGTCACCCGTGTATTTGTACACCACTTTTCTCTACAGAGTTCTGCTTGTGAAGCTAAATTGTGTCCAACATTATAAAAACATTCAGTGTTATTATGTAAAGCAAATTGAATTACATAGACAGTGTTTTTTTTATTATGAGAATTGCATTTGCTGCGTCTGTCTTCGACACTATCATTTTCTCTCTCCTAATAAAATAGTGAGTTTTGATGCTCTACTATTTTGCAGAGGCTTTACCAATTGCACACACACATACTGATATTAGCTTAGACGTGGGCATTGCCACTTTTTTTATTCCCTTTTACATTTAGAGTTATTTTTGTTATCTTATAACCACTAACTATTATACTTTACATGACAGCATAGTGTGTCGACCATACTAGATCGAGTCAACCACCCACTAACACTTTTTTTCTGTTCGTTTATTGTCAGTTGTTCGGAAGCTTTCAGAAAGCTGGTAACATCAGTTACTGCGACACACCAACAACTCTAATAGCACAAAAATGTCCTAATGTAAGTTGAACTAAAGAACAGGACATCTGAAAATTGACTCTTAACATTTTCTACCAGAGAATTAACATAGTGAACCCTTAATTAGCCCATAATTGGACACCTACTTTCTTTTTTTTTTTCTTTACTTGGCAAAGGACATTTTGACCTTTTGGGCTTAAAATAACTTATTTGCTGTTTTTCACTCTGCAATCAGATCAGCAGACATTATTTTTCTTTCCGTGTGCTCAGTATTTTGCTTTAACATTTAGTGTACAAGCTTTGCCTCATCAGTCGGTGTTCACCACAATGCTACACTTGACTGACCTGTAGAGGTGCAAATGATGCATTATATTTATTTTATTGCATAACATCAGCTGTATTTATCTCCTTTCATAACTAAACCCACTTGCTGATTTTTTTCACAATTGTGAAAATGGCACAGCAGAGATTTGAAAATGCTGGGGCGTACCTTATTAGCCAAAGGCCATCCAAACCATAACCTGCATAGTCCTATGTCTGTTTCTTCAATGCTGTCAGATGTTCGATTGTTTTGTCGAACCGATGTCAGAGGTTAAGAAGGGAGGGGGGAAGGGACAGCAAGTCCCTTCCTACTGTGGCCTGCCTGCTCAGCTTTGATTTATTACCACAAGTGTCTTGGAGATTGGATGAGCAGAAAGGGCAGACTGAAGGAAATCTGCAGAGCGTCTTTTCTTCCCCCTTTTCTTTATTTGTTTTGGTAGTCCTTTTCTTATGGGTTTAATAAAAAAAACCTAAAGCAGACTGTTGGAGATATCATGTAATATCTACTAAATAAGCACTTAGCCTATACATATCCTTATCTTTGGCAAAATAATATGCATTCAGTTTGCTGATAAGATTTACTGTTTAAAGTGTGGGAATGTTTGAAAATGTTTTGTGTTAAGTCATATTCAAGGAAGCCAGTGGTTAACTTTTCAGCTTCAGGGCTTCCTTTAAAGAAAGCATAGCAGAGAATAGCACTACACCATCATTTGTTACTGTTGCATAATCACTTCACTTTGAAATGGAGTGCTAATGCTATTTTTTTTAATGCAGTTATGTTGTGTAGTGTGAAAAAATATATTGGTAATGCCAGTTTATGCCATCATACTTGGAAATTCTAAGGCGAGAATTTTATGTTTCCATGCTTTCTTACACGTTAGTTTTCTTGGTTCACTTTAAGTGATGTTGTGGGACCGGGTGGAAATCAATACATTTAGCAACACGGCTGTAAACACCTCATTAGGAGTTCACCTTTTTGAGAACCTTCGGGTACTTACGGCAGGATCAAAATCATTCAAATGTTTCCTCATCCTTTTCCATCTCTGTGTATTACATTGCACTAAATCTTTTCACTTTTCATTTTTCATCACATCTTAGTCTCTTTTTTTCTTATCTTATCAGACTCTGGCATGTCAACCAGCCTTTTTCTCTCTCTCTCTACCGTCCCTCTCTTCCTTGCTGTATCTTTCTTAAGCAGGAGTTACAGCAAACTCTGCTTGCTTAGAGATGAGAGTAAAGCAAAAGAATGCCTGCAATAGAGCAATCTGTTCACTGTGGCACAGAACATGTACACACTGCACTACATCTCACTCTTATGTCAGGGGTTGAGCTTAGCACTGCAGGACAAGCAATGAAGAGGGATCAAAGGTCAACGGGAGAGATGTGAGTTATTATGTGATGTGGAGCTGAGATTGGGGTGGGGGTTTTCCCGTTGCATGAGATTTCATAAGACCCATTTAAAAGTGTATTTAAGAATACTATAAACAAGCTCACTCAACTGATATACAGAGGGACGATAAGCGGCCACTGCAAATAGGATCCATGGTGAAGCTTGTGCAGGCCATCAAATGGTCTATTTATCATCATTTGACCTGCTATAATACACCTATAGGAGGCTGAATGCTTTAGTACATGCAGTCGCATGTAGTGTGAATTCTGTTGATAACCACCCTGTGTAATAGTTTACCACTGTCCATTTTCAGCCTCTTTTGTTTTGCTCATATACAGCAAATTACACACATTTGGATTTGATCGTTGCACAGTGCTCTGGCTGTAAGTGTTTGAACCTCTCACCTGCTTTTAGTCAGAAATGTCACGCATTGTTTCCCAGTATTTTTTATTATTCTTTTTGTGTCCGAGTAAAGTGTTGGGCCATAATATGCCACCAGAACAGCTTCATTCATCATTTGCATAAATTTGACAATTTCACTACAAGTCTGTGGATCTAAAACATCTGCCATAGATTTTAAAGCTAAGAACGTGCAACATATATATTCAATCATTATGCGCCGTTCAGGTCTTTGTGTTTGTCTATGTGCAGTGAAATGTCACTTTGTCAGCAGGTTTAAATTAAACGTGTATTCATCTCCAAACAGTATTTCAGCTAACTTTGTAAGTAAAAATGCACACAGTGATACAAAAATTTATGAAACACAATGATGGGTATATCTGACTTTGGAAGAAGTGCACATCTTGCTCTTTGTGTATCTACAGTTTTACTCTTAAACCTGCGGATTTGTAAGCAGCTGGCTCCTGTAGTCATAAGGAGCATACTGTTCTCGCTCACAGCACCATGTTTGACTGTAATGTGAATACACTAAATGATGTTTTGTTTATTATGTGAATATATGGAGACACATGTCTTTATTTTAACATAAACTTTTTTTTTTTTCCCAGAAAATAAACAACAGATTGTGTAGTTGTATTGCCTCATGGAAAGAGGAACTCATTCGACAGGCAGAGTGAAGAATCATGCTCATTTAGTTTAATGGTTACAGGCCTAAGTGATGGCATGGAAAGGATGAATGGATTGCAGTCAGTGACCCATGCTTGTTGTTCTCCTTTGCAGGAACTGTATATTTTGTTTTCACCACCACTGTCTCTAGTCTTGCGTTATGCAGTGGTGGACGGCTTTGATCTCAAGATAATCATCTGATCTTTGCTGAGAGGTGCATTGCAGTTATCTTTGACGGAATTAACAAAGACGTTTATGTAAATACCCTAATGAATGCACAAGCTCAGATTTACTTGCCTTTTTTCTCTGATTTATGCAAAGCAACAACAAGCTCAATTGTTCATATCAAAGATAATATTTTGCAAATAAGCGAATGACAAATTTAGCCCTTGGATTTGCTTTTTGTCTTTTTTTGTTTATCACCTATTGTATGTTTAAAATTAGTCAGCTGAGATGCAATCTTTTGGGTGATTTACTGTAGCAGTCTAAATAAAGTGGTAAACTGGTAGATCCGTATAATGTGTTTACCCCTCCTTTTGCATAAACATGAGATGTGAGCCCTGTTTACTTGTGTATAAAACAACTTAGGTTGTGTGCTTATACATATAATTGCGGAAGCTCGATGAAGTGTCTGAATGCTCAGTTTGGTATTTAGAAATCTGAGCTGAGCCTGCAGTATGTAGTGCATATATTTACTGTTAGTGATCGGACAGCTATTTCAGTCATTAGCATTTTACATAGGATCCTCACTATGGTTTTGAAACCTTCCAGAGTTTTGGTGACAAGCCCAGGGACCCTGACCAGTACTACCATGTCTCATTTTATGTAAACTGAAAGCAATAGCCTGCATTTATTCAAACATTAGCATAAAAAATAATGGCACTACCTACACTTTTTCATAACCCTATCAATCTGCAAAGGTTTGATCTATTTAAGGATAATCGGCTTTATTGTCCTTGATCACATTTTATAACGAAATTTGACTTCTGCATTTAACCCATCCCCCCTTGAGGGGAGCAGTGGGCAGCCATAGCAGGCGCCCAGGGAGCTAGTGCCTTGCTCGAGGACACACCTGGTATGTCACAGTATTTACTATATAACATAGCCCATCTAGTTTAGTATCTTGTTATCATAACTTTTGGTTTAAGTGTCTCTTCAGAGCCAGCATTGATTTATGTGGGTGTACCTTTATAATTCCAAGGCAGCTTATCTTGATATGGTAAGCTGGACTGTAACAGCCTGGATGGTGTATCTAACAAGAAAGCATGCCGGAAGCTAATTCCCAAAAGAATCATAAACTTTTTGCTTGTGTACTGTAGAGAGGCTTTCTAGTTTGTGCACTGAATGCGTAATGTGACACTGATTTATAAAAGCAATTCCATTTAGTTGCTCTTTTTGCCCCTTGAGCTGCCCTGGTGTGTCCCCTACCACATAATAGAAGGCCCCATGTGACAAAAACTGTTTAATGTATTTGCTCTCTTAGTAAAATACTTTTATGTAATGCGTGCCAGACATTTGGGCCACAGGGACTATGTGTGAAATCAATCAACTTGTACAAAGTATCTTTAAAACCAAACATGATACATAGACATGCTGAATATTTTACAAAGTTCAGATTTGCGCAGAAATCCTTGAGGTTGTCATCTGTTGACAATATGGCAATTCCATCAAATGACTTTATTATACGTACTGTAGAGGAACACGCAAAACAAACACTCATGACCTTTCAAACAAAGCTCTGGTTTGATTGAATAAAATACAGGAAATAGAAGAGCAGGTTTCCATAAAAAGTTAATTGGATGAAGACGGCAAGGAAAAGAGAAATCAAGGTTTTCACCAGGTTTTTGAGATGGTTAAATGGACAACAGTGTGCGTCTCTATAAAATTTTATTTAGGCCGTTTTGGTTTAACAGAATATCACTGAATACACTCTAAATGGAAGCTGTGTTGTAAAAAGATAAAAAACGTAATTTTCTCCGCTCTGTAATGTGATTTGATTGACTGTGTTAATAGTGAATGTGCACTGAATACGTTTTTCTACCGCTGCTTCTATCAGAATGTGATATTTCAATATTAAAGTTGGGCAAATCAATATTGCTGCACACCATCCTGACTTCAGTTTTGAGGACTGATCCTCACATGAAAATATTGATACCAGATGTTTTCACAAGCAAACAATTTCTTTATATTTATGAGAGTACATTTGCATTTGGACAAAAATGAAACAAGAAACAGTCACACTGGAATTGGGCCTTTTCTCCTTCAGCTACATATTCACACATGCACACTCAGAACACACACACAGAAAGAGACAACACCTACTGTACATAGTGACTGACTGCTAGTGCTAATGAACATAGATTTGCGCTAGCAGCCATTGCTAGTGTTATGTTTATGACTTTTATTTAATCCATTCCAATGTTTAGTTAAAATAGTGTTAAAAGAACCACTTACAACAGGAATAATGAAAACGTTATTGATAATTAAGTGCTTGAATATGTGTTATAATTGCTGTTAAAAAGAATTTGGCTGGTAGCTCAAATTAACAGCCAATTCCCCCTTTTTTACGTACACAGCTAGCGGGTTTCATTTAACTTAACTACAATGAAAGTGAAAATGTTTAATAATACTGTCACAAAAACTGGATGTTGTACAGCAAAATTGGATATTTTGTGAGGAAAAGAATTCAATGTCTAGGATCATTTCACTAAAATATTTTCGCTTAACATATCAACAACATATGATAAACCTTTAGCAATTATGTTCTTTACAAAAATACATTTATTGAAATGTCATTGGCAGGCAATAGGGTTGCAGGTTGACTATATATAAAAAGTGAAAGTCAAAACTACTACTCTTTATAATATGTTTTGGCTCGTTTTATTTGTAAAGACATTTATGGCTCAACACAGAGAAGACAAGAGAAAACACAATAGTGGAGCAAGTCCACCCCTGACTGCGTAAACTAAATGAAACGTAAGCAGAGAAAAGGCTTGGAGAGTAGACGGGGTAATTATGGACCATAATGTTTGCTCCTTGAGGAGGTGTGCGCGCACATTTAGATTTCTTCTAGGAAGCATCAGTATTGCTCAGAAATGTTCATCATCATGTCAAAGCTAGCGGGGTGCTCCAGAGCAGATGAAATTTCCTTTGCCCGGGCAATGCTCTTACTTGTGTGCATGTTCTAACCTATCTTACTGGAATTGTAATGGAAATGCTGCATACCTGCTGATACTCAGTCGGTTGCAGACTGCTCAGTGCCAACTCTCTGTGTGACACACAAGAAAAGCTGGTTTTGACGAATTGTAGTGCTGCTTATATCTTATAGCTTAGAATCCTCTAGCTGCTATAATTTTTTGTAGACCATTTATAGATATGTTAACTTTAACAATTTTGTGCAATTTCTATGCAATATTAATTTAGCGCAACTCAAAGGATCAGTCAGTTATCAGTTCAAGCAATATATTTTCACAGTCTCTTCTCTTTGGCAATTACTTCTTGCCAATAACAGACATGGCAACAAAGACCTATTCAATCTTTTTGGATTAAAAGGACTAATGTGAAACACAAAACAGCGCATTGCCAAAAATAAGATGTAAAGTGTTTTACTCCATTTTGTAGCCTCAGCTGTCCATTTCTCTTCCTTTTCTGGTTTTAGCAATGTTTCATGTTGAAATATTCAAATTTTTTCCACTTACAAATTATTCTTTTGTGTGGGTGATTTCAATGTTAGAAAAGTGTCGATTTAGCTGAAGGAAATTGGTGGGTGAATCAAATTGCAATGTGCAAAACACTGCCACACGTTGCTATAATTAAGACCAGTGAGGAATGAGATGGAAGTGACAGTCAGCGTCAGACTTTCAGTAAAATGTATCGTTTACACAGAACCTGGTTCCCTGGAACTTGCATCCCCATCTCTGGTTTCAAACTAAATAAACCGTGTGTAAACATCCTCCTACTGGTTGACAGGTTAGATTTCCTGATCACAGGCAGGATAGAAGCTTCATTTTACTACGTTTGGGCTCCCTGTTCTCTCTCTCTCTTTCCTTGCTTCTTTCATGCACACTATATTGTTTACTAACCTCAGATTTTATTCTGAATTTATACTGTGTTTTTTTCTTGTGCTAAAGGAAGACTGGGTTTATGTTTCAATAGTTTTGGGATTGAATGTAATTTTATGAAAGACAGTTCCAACACAATGAGTTTTCCTTATCTAGTTGTCTTTTCTCGTCAACAGGAGGGATGTTGTGTTTATTGTTGGAATTGTGCATATTGGTTCATTATCGCCATGGCAATGTAGTTAAATAGACTCGGCTAACCTAGTTAATGGAATTATTGGAATCACATAAGGGTCTTTTTTTTTTTTTGCAAACACGATGAGCAGTGTATGTGCTTCAAAGAGGAAAAGGAGAGTCATTGTTCATATAAGCTGGTCACAATGATGTTTAAGACCCATAAAATTTGATTCCCACCAGAATTTGCTCTGTACCCTGGAAATGTGCCAGCTCCGTACAGCTCACTACCATCATATCCCTGTGGTTCTTACAAAAGATTTTAAACCTTTTATCTATGCTGGTGTGTTTGTACCTATTTGCATTCCCTCCAAGCTGTACAATCTCTGAGATTTCCTTTTAGATAAAGATTGTGCACCATTAATCTCTCCTCGACTGATGGGTTCCCTCCCCCAAATTATTTTTATGCTCCATCATGCACCTCTGTTTAAGTTCCTGGTGGAGTTAGCTTTATCTGCATTTGAACACATGTTCTAAGTCTCCTTTTTCTCCTAATTGTCAGTCTGGATAATATCAACCCATTGATTTAAAATAAAACCAAATAATTTCCCCCACTCACACCTCAGCAAGATGCGACAAACATTCTGTCTGACCTCAGGTAGTGTAGATTATATTATTCTCAACTATTGTTGGTTTGTTAGATAATGGTAGCATTGTGTAGGTTTTGCAAAGGAACTTTTGTTTAAGGGAAACAAAGAAACTGTACATACTTCAGTGATTAATAACTGTTTAGCAGCTGTGCCTGCAATAACATCTCCTTGAAATGTGTCTGAAATTGTCATTGTTTTCAGTTTTAACCAATTTGCATGGAGATATTATGTACATTTGTTATTCATACTGAAGAATCAGAGCCATACTGTGGTCTGTAAGGGTATTTAAATGACTAAAGAGCCAAATTACTTATGTCATTATCATCAAACTCCATTCTTTGTATTTACTATTTCCCATTTTAGTCAGATTTAATCTGGTTTTATGCAGGACATGTGAAGCTGAATAGAGTATACACTATACACTTCTGACAAGGCTTAAGGAAAAATGGGCATTTGGCCCCACACATTGTATGCTTATCCAGAGAAAGCTCATTGGTATGTCATGCCTGTATCCCTCTTGCCTCCATTCAGAGGCCCAGCACACAGTGTGCATTTTTTCAGGTATTTTGTCTGGCTCTGGATTAGCTCAGATCTAACAGCAATTACCCTTAGAAGTGTAACACAGCAGAGCATGCTCTCCCGAGGTCACTGGTAGGTGATGTGTCTTTGGACTAGTTAAGAGCATTGTCAACATAATAGGCACACATGCTTTTGCAGCCTATTAGTTTATTTCAGTTTTGTGCTTGTTTATCCAATATTTAGGATCTTCTTGTATTAAATCAATTTCCCATCATCATTTTAACATGAGAAGTGGAAAGTTTGTGGAGCTGTACAAATTGATGCTGAACTGATTAAGACTCTGCACAAATACCATTTAAGTAACACAGTCATGCATAGACCCAGTGGTGATAAAACAAGTGTTGATAGCTTACGCAAGTAGACATGCAGACATATTCTCCTCCCATCTGTTTCACAGTATTACAGATTCAGAGGGAGAATGAAAAACACATGTAACATGTCTGGTTTTAATGTTAATGTCATCTCTTCTAAATAAATAAATCACCCTTGGACCCTTGGCTCTCTCAGTGGTAGTACTGAGGAACAGGTGTTTGGGTTGCTGCTTTTGGATCATTCTGGGCAAAAAGAAAATGTCCATACATGTGGCAGATGAAGTAATATTCCTAAAGAATAATCAAAACAAATAATCATCAGATTAAGAAGTAGTGGAAATAAGCAAGTAGCAGACTAAATCCCTTAGTTGACTTTAGGAAACCAATGACTCCTGCTTCCATTTTTATTAAAAAAGTGTTGAGGGATGATTATGTGAGACTGCTGGCTCTTTTAGTAAAATGCTTTCACATCTTTCTGTTTGTAAGATCCCCAAAGGCAGCAGCATGTGTGATGGTCAGGACTCTGCATGTGATACCAACTGCCAGAGGGTAAAAGTGATATATTGAAGTTACTTTCATCACTGTATACTCACAACTTTGAAGATTAGTTTTCCTAAAAAGTGGAGTTAAACCAGATATAGATTCTAAACAGGTGACATCAAGTTCCCTCAGTAGGATAGAGCAATGGGTCTCATTTAAGCAAGAAAAGCAAGTCTTGCATAATTAGTTTTTGTACATTACTTTTTCAAGAGCAACAAGATGACTACAACTGTGTTAATCAGTTTGTAAGATTCAAACTGTGAACCTGCTGCACTGCAAGAAATTAGAAGTCAGTCCTCATTCTGTGGATTGTTTAAACATAAGGGTTGGAGGAAAGATTTATTTTACCTATATGAAGTTACAGTATGTATAAGGTTATTGTTTCTACATACATTTTCTAGAGCCTCTCTAAACTACTCTTACAAGTTTTTTTAAGCAAATGTAAATAAATTAAATGGTTCATCAGTTTTAATTTAATATAGTTATCAGATTTGTACAGATGTTTTTGCTGTTTGTTGAACTACATACACAACTTATTGTAAAAATTTAAAGACATCACTATCAGGTCTCCTAGCTCAATGGGAAGCTGTAATTATTGTAATTAATGTCCTTCTAGCAGAAGGCACAGCAAATGATTATGTTAAGTGGCACAGCCCACCTCAGTCACCCAGTAACATGTAATTGCTGTCAGGATGAAACCTATGATTTATTTAGACATTATTAGCATTTTATTGTATGTGTTATGCATAGTGTTTAGTTTTTAGTGGAGATTCATTTTAAATATACACTTCTGAATAAGTATACGGATATATCCAGGACCATTAATACTTTTTCTCCTCTATTACTGTATACAGTATGTGCCACTACCACCTCTAAAAATATATTAAATTAAAAGCAAATCACATTTAGTCCCATTTCAAAAATGATTCTAAAGACTACCTGTAGTTATGGGTTAGTTTAAGAAAATTAATAGACACTTCTGTATAAGGAAACCAGAAAGATTATCATATATTGCTAAGTGCGTGGTGTGCTTTCCACCTATTAGTACAACAGTGTGATCACTGTTCCTTAACATGACCGCAATCAGGACAAATGCACTATTAACTCTGTAATGAGACAGCTCAACAAACAGAATTAATGGGTCCATTCAAAAAGGCACTCCAGCGATCAACACTTAGTTAGGCCTGTAACTATGGCTGTCAGAGTCAGGGACAATAGTTTGCCTTAGCTGAATTAAAGGCACACGTTTGTTGTTTTATTTGTCATTTCTAGTTTACAGGCAACATTGCAAGACAAAAACTGGAACTGTGAGTTTATAATTTTTAAATCTTTAAAAAAGTAATTTACACTACAGTGGCCTCAGAAAATTGGTCTTAATTGAGAAATGGTTGTAAAACAGTGATTATATTTTCATGTAAAAACATTTGGTCTAAAATACTTTAATCGATATGGATGGAACATTTGGAGGTCAGTGGTAGTCATATTTGGGTGCAAATTTCCACAAAACTCTATCCTTAATGTAAGTCATTATAAGGGGACCATAATGAGTTCTATCTGGTGGGGACATGAAAAGTCTGGCCTGCTCTGGCACCACCTCCTGTCCTTCCTGTGAAGTAAGTGTTAACCATTGTGTTTTACATTCTAATCTCATATATTTTTATATTGTATACGTGATTTCATTTTAGTGTAATATATCTATTTTGCAAATAAGACTGCACATGTGTTTCAACTAACACTAGATCAATATAAAAAATTGAAAAATATGGCAACCCAAAGTGCCAAAATGAAATAAAACAATTACACTATGACATATCCACAGTCAGAGTTATTGTGTTTATTGCTTTACATGTTGAAATTTTATCATATTATATTGTTGCCTTGCCTTTTAAGTCTTGATATCACCCACCCAGGCACAATAACTAAAATTTGCAAGATGAAATGTGGACCGTATATTAGAATTATTGCCTCACAGTTGTACAGTATTCCCCCGCCATCCAGTCAAGTTGCAGGTTAAATGCATATCATGTCATATATGTCATTGACAAGAATGTGACAGATGTAAAGTCACAGTGACCTTGATCTTTGATCTTTAACCATCAAAATTGAATCTGTTCATTCTTGAGTCCAAATAGACGTTTGTGCCAGTTTGAAAGAAGTGCCCTCAAGGCATTCCTGAGATATTGCGTTTATGAGAATGGAAAGGATGGACAGGTGGGTAACCTGAAAACGTAATGTCTGCCAACCATATTTTTATGCATCCACGACAGCTGCAGGTCGTGAAGACATAAAAATAATGACATAGTTTCATAACTGAATCAAAAATGTCTAAAAAATTACGGTATGGTCACCCTCTGTGCATCTAAAGTTAAGGTGACAATAATTAGAAGGTAAAAGTCCGCAGTACTTTTAACATTAGAATGCACACACTTAAACTAAACTAAATTATTTATGATGTGTATTTCTATTGTATCTGCTCTTGTGCCTTGTTGGATACTGTCAAAGCCAGACGATTTAACATTAATAAACTCTGCAACAACCCAATGATGGATTTATTCCTTAGCACTTTGACTATTACATCCACTGATCTAATGGGATTTGCCAAACTGACTATTATGATGAAGTAGGCAGATGATTGTCAGGATGTTGCCACTCATCAGTCATATTAATTGCATTTATATGTCATTATTACAGTGTTCTAATAGATGGCTGCTTGCAGGCAGACTCTCTCATCTTTAACTTAATTGAGTTTGAGTCCATGTTTTTCTCTCCAGATGGAAACTACAACTTGAGTGCTGTGTTTTCTGGTGTCTCCATAAAAAAACATTGCTTCCTTTGACTATTTAGTGCTATTTGTCAGTGGATTTGAACAGGCTTCCTAGTTTCCAACCTATTGATCCAGTGAATGTTAAAGGTCACATGGCTTAAGAAAGTCAACATCTAATATACAGGGATCAAAACAAACATATTTTTAGTGTATTGATTTTTTTTCACTGCAGTGATGCTTTCCAGATTGACCAAAGAAGCAGAGTGCTTGCTTCCCTATTTTTTAAGTCCATTTATGTTATACAGGGCTAACAATGAGATGCCACATATATTCACAAGTACCAAGTGATGTATTGTTTAGGAAGTCATAGTAAAGAATTTTAAACAGTCTTTAAAGGTCATCAGAAATTACTACAAGACCGTTTGACAGCTGGAAATGGATGCAAAAACTAATTAGATCGAAAAAGTTAAATACTTAATCATGAAAACAACACAGCATTCTATTAGTGTCTTCTCAAGTTTCACACTAAATTATATTTTCTGGATGTCTGAGTGTGGTCAAGGTTTTTAATCTTCAAGCAGCACATACTTTAGCACTCAGTGATTCACAGCTGAATATTTTTATTTTCTCAGTGTGCCATTTAAAATGACTTCTTCATTGTTACATTTCTGGTATGTTGCTCAGCCTGTTTGACTGGCAGAAGCCATTTGATTAGTTGTGAAGCCATATCCTTGTTAAGGTCAGACAGATTTCTAATGATGTGTTTTGTGGTTTTATGGACTCTTCCCATGAGTACCAGATAGGCTACTGTAATAAGCTGTCACTGAGGCAGAGTCACCCATTAGAAGCAATCTCGTAAATGTCCATATTTTCTCCACACATGGAGGTGAAAGAGCCTCAATCATGTCATGATCATGACATTTCATGGTGGTTTATTTGGCTTGCAAACATTTAACCTTCTCAATTATGAGCTTGTGAAAATGCACTGGAAATATCTGGTATGTATGCTCTGAACTGCTGCATTAAGTTGTAAAACCACAAATTAAAATGTTTACTTCTGACAGTTCTGCATTTGCTGATTTTGCTAACTTGTGCAACATGGCATTGTTGTTAGAAAACCCTTTAAAAATGTGGCAGGACTAAAAATGCCAGAGGCACTTTCATTCTTTGGACTTCTGAGGGTTGACAGGTTGACAGTACATAAGCATTGACTTTCTTTAGCCCTCATTTAAATCACAAGTCTGTTTATGTTCATGCCTTTGATTTGTTTAGCTAATTTCTCACTCTGGGTGACTGGCTCTCATTTACAATCAATCAATTTAGTTGGCAAGCCATGTGGTGTTGTCTGCTTAATGATTTTCAATCCAGCAGAGTACCTGTTTCCTGTTTTCTTTAAGTAGGTGGGTAGATAAATGGTGAGATAAAGAGAAAATTCAACTTGCAATCATACTGCTTGATACAATGTGTACTTCCTCTGTAATACAGTTAACATGGTCATAAATCAAATTTAGGATTTTTATAGTTAATATAAAAATTTACCCAAATCTAGTAAACCTATATCATACGACTAAAACAGTTGCACTTCTGTCATTCAAAGGTCTGACTAACTGTAATCACTGAATAAACAGTTCTAAACCCTAAACATCAACAGAAGTTGTAAAATAGAGAAGATATCCTATTGGGAATAAGTCATTAACTGTGCTTTAATGTTGCTCTCCCATTTGGGCTTTATATATTATAAGGAAGGATGTTTGTTTAGCATGGTGCGTGCCTTTATTCTTTACATGCCTCACGGTGGTTGTCTTTATATGACTACACAGACTTCGTCATATATGTGTCCCAGCACAACGCAAACATATCTTCATGTATTGAATTCAAATTAATTTCAATCAAACGTGGTGAGGCTGCAGTTCTACTGCCTCTGTTGGTTACTTTTCGTCTTAGGCACAGATTTTGGGAAACTAATTGTGGAACAGGGAACACAGGGTTCAGAATATGTTCAAGAGAACATGCTGAACAACAGACTATTTACAGAAAAAACATTAAATGAATGAACTAAAAAATCTAAACAAAAGTAGTGTTTGTGGCATCTAGTTACTTCATGCTAACATTTCCATAATGCATATTGTGACATTTCACAGATGCCAAAATTAACACCCATGTGACAGCACACTTCCCATGGATGATGCAAAATGATTCATAGATGTCTGAAGTCTTAATTCACTGCTCTCTACAGAGAAAATCCAGTGTCTATTAAAGAATGGCAAGTGAGTCAGCAAGGGAGGGATTTCAGACATACCATTAGGTGTGTATGATGGATCGTTATAGCTGGTGATGATCTGGTTCTGTTACATTTATCAGTGATTTTCTGTGTGGCTGTGGAATTCAAAATAGCAGTCCTGTGAAAGCTAGTTTTACATGATCATTTCATTTTAGTCTCCTATGTATGAAATATGTGCAAAAAGTATGTGTATTGTTACCCTCGATTCTGTCTAAATATGAAAATGCTGCTGGGTCTGAGTAACTTCGATGGACTGACGAGCTCTTACATCTAATGCCAATTTTTGTGTATGTAACTTTCCTTCTTTCTTTCACAATCTACATGGCTCAGGGGCTTCTGCATAATTTAGTGGTCTGGAGAGGTGACCTCATCCTAGCTGTGACAAGGAGCATTTATTATACTCTTTCTTTCATATGGCCTGTAGAGCAAAAAACTTTGTTCCTAAACAGTCCACATTTTTAACGAAATGATTGATGACATACAGCAGAGGTTCACAAAAGTAAAAGTGCATTTATGTGTCTCTGAGTTTTTTCTCCTTGAGATGTAAATGCATCCTAGAGGAACATTTTCTTTTTGTAATTTGTTAATTTCTGATGTGATCCTATAAGGCATTTCCTTTATTGAACCAACTGCCGGTTGAAAACAAATTCAGCAGCAGACAGTCCTGCCAACGCATTTAATTTTAGCTCTCCTAAGCCATACTGTCTCAGATCATTTAAACACAGGACTTCTCTAACAGACTCTAGCAGATGCAGTTTCAGCACTGGAGAGCTTCTTCACTGTAAGGGAATAGGAAACAGAAATTCAAAGTCAGCAATTCTTGCTGAATAGCTCATGTTTCACTTTGCAATAATGCCATAATGCGATTATCAGGAAAAGTGGACAAAAACCAAAGAATCAAATGAAAATGGAACTTTGCTTAGCATAGCTACATCTAAAATTACAGCTCTTATAGGTCATTTTACTCGTGCAGAAACCGTGATCACTTTAAGAGATTGTAAAGTTGCGTGGGTCATTCACAGATTGAGATAACCATGCTTAGTAGTTGGTTTGCCTATTTCATCACTTATCCTTACTGGTATTTAGTTATTTGCCACTACCTAAGTGTTGCAGATGTGAATTACGTTGTTTGCCATACTCGAAACATAAAAAAGGGAAGGAAGAAAAGGTTTTCATCTGAGCTATCAAAGAACTAGCTAAAATAAAGGACACTGTGATTAATGCAGTCACCAAAACATTGTTTCTGAAAAGACACATTGCTTTTAAGTTTTTCAGACACTTACTTTCCAGTAACATAAATGAATTCCATTCAACTTATTTTTTTAATGGTGGCAGCAAGTGTCACTGGCAGATATTTCAAAAATATTTTTATATAAATGTACCTGTATGGCTTGATACAACAAAGCACATTTTTGTTTGGTTTGTCTGTTTGTTTAGCTGTAGCTTTAAGCTGTGAGCCTCATTGAGAGCATTTTATCTCTGCCTTTGCCTGTGTTCAGGTTAATTTAAAAGCCTGTTTTTTTTTGTATTTCCCATCATGAGATTGGGCCATGGACTATTTACTATGTCATGGATTAAGTACATTAATCTTTTTGATACACACACACACACACACACATCCATCCATACATATATTAAATCTCTCAGTCAGTGGTTTGCAGTTGAGAATATGTATGTACACTTGGTCGAGCTAATGCAATGGATATAGAACCTGTCACCAGTATGGAGTGGTCTTATTTGATTAGGAGTATTGTTCAGGGGATTTTAGAAGTCTAATTTGACTCTGAAAATCATTGCTCAAAAGGCAGGTAATCTAATGACTTCATCATGTGGAGCACCTAAAAACATGAACCATCTATTAACTCTAATGCATATTTAATCATTTTCTTCAGCCCACTCTGTGCATCGCATAATGATCCTGCAATAACCTGGCACATAAACACCAGGAAAAATAACGAGTCCTTAATTGTAGAGATGTGTTTGGGGGATTTTATTTGGGATTTGTGTGGGTGTTGGACATCAAAATCATTCGAACTTGAAAATCCTATATGGTATTTATTTGTTATTTATTAAATTGCAGCTCCACATCAGGAAGTTTGTGTGTCATTAAATATGTGGTTTGCATTGACAGTTTGGATACAGATGTGTTTAATAGGCTTGATTGGTCTTAAAAACAGCTAGGTGGTTTGATAATCCAGAAACTCATGTGTTGGTGGAACAAAATTCATCACCATATTCTAGAAGGGACATAGTGTTGGGCAAACTTATACAGAACCTTTTAAGATATCAAGTGAATGAAAGATGTAAATTTTCAATGTGGAATGACTGTGGAGGTGGAAACATGGACTGCAGAGCAGAAGCAGCGGGACGAAGCCAAGAAATCACTGGAGCCAAAGAAAGGATAATCCAAGTGGTCAACATCCACTTAAGTAGACTTCTTGGCACTTGACAAAATGTTTGAGCACAGTGTGTTTGCATGCATTTCAAAATCGGTCTTGAACATACACAGAGCTCTAAAAAATTATAACCTGTGTATAACTGCCCAAAGTTAATATACCTTGCTGTAAAAAAAATACTTTCAACGACACTTTCATCACATTCTCTTGAGCTATGTTTCCAAAGGCTTGCCTTAGAGGCATTTATCATAGTGATGGAAAAATGCATCTGTGTCATGGGCAGGGTTAGGACTGTGTGTGTTTTTATACTTGTGAATATTGGGGTTTCGTCATGCAAAGCAGCTACATTGCCTACCCTGAATAAATTAGCTCTTTCAAACCAGGACATTGGACTTAAATTTAAAAAAAAGCTGTTTCAGGTCTTACTCTGTGCAGTTAATCAGCTAACTTAGTGATCCTGCTGTGGAAGACAGGCCCCTAGGTGCTGGCGTGAAAACAGCTGCATGTGTGAATGTATGCACATTTATTCTGTCTGCTTGTGGCTTCTGGCACCTGTATCACTTTCCTTGCAGTGCGTGCATCTTAACACTGTCTGCTGTCTAAAGGAAACAGAGTTGGTGGCTAATGACATCTGACAGAGACTGTCTGTTGTGGTCATGTGATACAGTCTCAGCGCAGCAGAGGCCTGCTTAATAGATATAATCTGACCATGGATCCGTGCAAGAAAACAGAAAACTGGCCACATACAAAAACACTGATTCTAAATTCATTGTATTCTGTGCAACAAGGCTGACTTTGTCCATACAGTACCCCAGTGCTATTGCATTACATGAAGTGAAGCAGTACTCAGTTGAACTGTCTTCTAAAGTGTCACCTCTTTTGGGTCATAAAATGCAATACAGGCTTGCTTAAGAGAAGGTAACCATAATCTGCCCATATGAAATCTGACATTTTCTGAACACTTTTAAATAAAAACAAAACAAACAGTGCAGTGTTAAGTGTTTGAACCGCAATATAATTATTGTTCTAGTTAGAAATAATACAAAATTGATTGTTAACTATATACAGCAAATTCTTTCAAGCTAAAGTTGGAATCCAGGAACAGAAGTTTAATATTAGCAGGCAAAACTGTACTGTTTTTATGTATTACAAAATAGAAAAGAACGCTTATATCTTAAACAGAAATGTACTGTATAAGTAGTTGCATTTATGTCACAGTTTTACTCCAGTCTGCAAGTGAGGAACCACATAAAGCAAACCAGCTCGTCACATGGAATTACCACACTTTATTGGATACACAGATAGGCATACAAAAGCCCTTGCATGCGTTTGCGCAGTGTTTCATTCCCCCATCCCTCACATACGCCTACATCTCCTCATCTGAAACTGCTTTGGCTCAGATACGAATCAATGTACCAGTCAAGTGAATCCAGGTGAGATAGAAATCCACTTACAGACCTGTGATCACAATCAGTGGTGGAGAAACCACATGGAGGCATGTTTACCTCAGCTTCAAAAACACAAGGCCATGACACAATGGGGGACAACTGTGGAAGGGAAAGCAGTGCACTGCTCTGTGGGAGGTGCTGGTGGTGCCCAGGAAAGAACACATGGGGTTGAATTCAGAGAACTAACACAGACCGACAGAGGCTGGCATGTGGTTGAGGTTAGATGAGTAGTGATCTGCTGTGAGGGTACAGTCATCTGACTGATGCAAAGTGCTTCTTTGTGTAGGTTTAAGATTTTCAAGATTGATTCTTGAAGATTGATTTTCAAACAGAAAAAGTTAAATTAGTTTCTGATGTTTTAAATGCATCCTAGTACTTGAAAGATTTCACCCAAGATATTAAGTCATCAAAATTAGATTTTGTGCAAAAAAGAAGTAAAACACACTATGAAAACACACTAAAATATTATTTTACATTACACAAATAACACTGTGTAAAGTCATAGAACATGAAGCATTATTGCTGCTCAACATATTTTGGCTTTGCTTGAATTGGCTTGTACATGAAAGCACACTAGAGTTTAGTATCCTATGGTGTGTTGTCCTACATTGTTGAAAGTTCATTTTAGAGTAACATGTTGCTGCACCAAGAAAAAATAATTGGAATCAATATAACATACAAAACAACACCAAATCTTTTGAAATCTTCTTTGAACAGTACTTTAAAAGACACCTTCCTTTTGACGACTTGAATTCTTAAGGGTATGTGACAAATAGAATACTTCATGCTTAATGACAAGTATCGCAATGCTTATTTTTATAGCCTAGAACTAGGTCTGTCTAAGCTGCAGCATATACCTTTCCTTTGTAAAAGGACTGCACATACTCCCCTACTATTTTCACTTATGTGCCAACCACTTAGCCACTTTGGCTGGGCCTGCTGTCTGCTATAATCAGAAAAAGATATATCTTAGAGACTGTTGGCCATAGAAATAATTGATATCATGCTGCAAAATAGGCCAAAGGAAGATGATCGAGGCACTGGAGCCCAGACAGTGAAACACATATGAGACACAATGATATTTGCTTTGTTTCAGGTAGATTTTTGTTGAAACTTTGTAATACCAAACATGGAATACAGTAAGTTGTTATGTAGGAGCATTTTCACTGCATGTTTCAGCCTACCCCTCTTTTGAGAAATACTTTTTTTAAGTGATGTGATGGGCAAGTGAAAGGAGGTGTGCTCTTGTGATCTGAAAATGTCTCTACACATTTCCATTGTAGATGTCGGCACTCTACCTCTGCACTACATTCACTGTTTGCTTTGCCTGCAAAATAAGTAGAGATATCATTTACAAATAATAATTGTTGAAAACCTCTGGAGACTATCTGAAAGATTTTCTAAGCTACCCATTTTAATATTTGATTCATTCATTACCAGTCAATACTGAATTGCCCTCACACGACTCCATTCTGAGCCCACTGTGTACTGCTGAGTTCTTCAAGTGAAAGTGAAAGTTGTCAGCATATTTAATATGAAATGTCTGTCCAGTGTAGACTGCAGACAGGCTGTCTGTCAATGTCAGCATGGCTTTTTAAGTGCTTAATTATCATATACATATGCTCTTTTCTCCTTTCTGGGAAATGTAGCAAGCTGTCAGAATTTCTGTCTCCTGTGATAACTCTGATGGTGTGCATGGGTCAAAACATAACCTGTCTAAAACCTTTTGTTCACCTAAAAGGTGCACTGTGTGTAGCAGTGTGAGTGGGTAGAATGGGAAATGTAGACTTGATCTCAGATGAGACAGAGATATTTAAAACTTAAGAGTCATGGTTCTTGAAGCATATAAAAAGCAGGTGGCAATAGTGTATTTGTCATTCAAAAAGGGAAAGGAGTAAAAGACCTAGGATTGCAGATATACATACTAACTGTAAATAAAGCAGTTGGATTTGGCAGCGTTTGCTTACTGTTTTCACACCACTCTCGCTCTCCACAGACGGTTTAAAGCTACTTCGAGAATAAGAAGTCGTAAATGGCACTGGGGTCTATTTCTCTTTTCATGCAGTGACTTGTTAGTCAGCCAAGCAGAGTGTGGGACACACCACAAAAACTAGGCCGACAGACACTGGCCGACAGCCGACCTCTGGCTTGGTGTGTTATGGCTCTTAGACTGAGGATTTGTTTTTTGTTTTTTTTGTAGTATCCATAAGAGTCACACAATGCTGAAATAAGCTAGCATGCTATTGGTTTAATCTTTCCGCAATATTTTTTTGATAGTAAGAACAATTTAGAATAACCTTAAACAGAATACAACTAAAACTAATGCATGCAAATGTTAAAGTACTGAACTTTGGCTTATTAAGTGATTTGTTACCATGTTGAGCCTATATGTGCTGTTGAAGGTAATGTGGCACACCTCTAACAAAACAGAGCTTACACTGAGTTCGAAAAAGTGTTGAAAATGTGTATCCAACATCCAACTACTGTACAGAGCATAAATCATTTTGTTTTACATAACACTGTGCCATTGTCTTGTCCTCAGACTGTTGTATGAAAGAAGCAAAATCTTCAAGCAACTGTGTTTGCTAGTATGTCTGGAAGCCTGATAGTGTGTCTGTAGACTTTGACACTATTTTTCTATTTGAGTCAGTAACATTTCTGTCTGTCTCTATAGCACCTCTTACCATCAAAACAAATCAGGTAGCCTGTTAAAGTTACTTGTCTTAGTGCTCACAGCAATACAAACATGTCATAAACTGCCACATAATAATACAAATGAAAGGAAGAGAATCGAAAAGCAACTGATATTGTATTATGATTGTTGGCCTATTGGCTCTATTTGGTTCCATAGAGGCACCCTCAAATAGGGATTGATAATGTATAAGTGATGCAACAAGTTTTGTGTGGGTGATTGCAGCAGAGGCAAAGACGGGTTGGAACTGTAAGTGAAAAGGTGACCTCAGATGACCATAAGATTATGAATGATTATTTTCGATAGGCTCCAAAAGAGTGCTAAATTAGTAGATATGAATTCATCTTTCCTTAAAATACCAATTATTTACTCAGCTCAGCTGTAATGATATAGGACAAGAATAATCCTAGATTCATTGCCTGCAGTGAATATGTGGCAGATATTTTCACAGTTACTCCCCCGGAACAGATGTCAGTGTGAATATTCATAGTAGCATAGTCTTGTACTTGTTGCATGAACTTTTCATGATGTATCTGTCACTTTCTATCAGCCATGCAGCTTTTTCTAATCTTCTTTTACTTTTCATTTTCATTGTCAGTGTCGTTAAGTATCCAGAGCTGAAAGCGTACACTGTACAGTGAGTGATATTGGAACTGGGTTCATATGCTGACGATAAGCCTCTTAGACTAATAAAGTATACCATGCCAAGTTGACTATGATTCAATACTTATTTATTTATCTATACAGGGGGGGGAAAATAAAAGAATTATGTGGGATTAAGGTCTTTAGAGACATTTATTCATTTCACAAGGAAGTGGACAGGGTGTTGAGGACATTAAGGATGGTTGCTAACCAACTACGTTTGGATTATTCATTATGGATTAATCTACTGCATTTTGGAAGAGCTGCAATATGAGCAGCGTTTTATTTACGATTAGATTCACCTCTTACGTCTCCACATAATTAAACTGTTAATTAGCTCATTTGAGTCATGCTTTGAAGATTTAGATTTTTCATTGTATATAACAATTTGATTACATGTTTTATTTTTATTGTGGGGTGGGTTGTTTAAGATTATTATTCGACAACTGATTTTTGACTCACTTTTTTGTTTGTCAAATTGTCAGAACCATTGTGAAAACAGCAATCAGGCTTGGCATGGTACCTTTCAAGCCATGTTGAAGGTCACAGTCATTTCCAGTGGTTTCATTTTCCTGTGACAGTGGGCCGCCATGGACTTTGCTATTTGCTATTACCATTGCAACATAAAAGGCATGCTACCTAGCTGTATTGGTATTACATGTAAACCTTTGGCATAATTACCTGGATCATTATCAAGTATCCATCCAAAATAAATTATTAGATTTAATTCTGGGCTGGTGATGTCTCTCTTAATCCATTTTTGTTCAAAGCCTGCAGAAACATTTCCCTAAGGGTCTTCACAATTCTAAAAGACACAACCTAATAGTTTTCATTGTAATAGCCTCTTTGCTTGGTGGCCATAGGGCTCAGAGAGTGGAATATTTGCATTGCTAGTCTACAAGGAATTATTATGGTTGCACTTAATCTGACTCTGGTCTTGTCCCTGATCACATAGTAATAAATGTTTTGTAGCTGACATTAATTAGCTGAGTGAAAATAAACTATAAATATCAAACAATTTTAGTTACAAACCCACCACGCACAATTTCTGGATGTTATTACCTCATGAGTAACAAATTACTTGACTTATGATCATGTACATCCAAGGTCACCCCCTTATTGTATTGTAGGCCAGTAAGCCAGTTAAAGTGAACATGTTGGACACAGCTGGGGTATGACGCCTTACCGTGCACCACTGATTTATCTCCAGTGACAAGGGACCCAACTCGGCATGCCAATTGCATTACCGTCATTAATCAGGCAAGAAACAGCCATGCCCACAGGAAATTAATTAACTCTTAAAAATCAGCATAGGTTCATTATTTATTGTGGCAACTTTTTTGCAGGATTGTTCATATCTTGCAATACCATAAACCCACATTCACAGATGAAGCAAGGTATTAATGTACAAGGCAAAAATCAATAGTGGACATTTGAGACAGACATGGATAAGTTCCAAACATGGGACCTTATGAAATGGCACTGGTTCTTTTAAAATGTTGAGGAGTAGCTCTACATTCTGGCTCTTAGCCATTGCTCTGTAATAGCAAAAAAAGATTGCCAGATCATATTTCCAAATTGTCTGAAAAGTAGTCTCCTGCTCAGATACTTTTGGAGGGATATGCTACTGTATCAAAAATTTTGAAAATTCCCCAGTGGATTTAGCAGGAGTTAGTCCTTGGCCAGTGGGGGCTAGATTATCTTTTTTTTCTCTCTTTTAAAATGTCATAGAGATTGATGAAAATATATTTTAAAAACATGTTTTTTAGCTTTTCTTTTATTGTAGAGTACTAATAGATTTCATAATATATTTTTTCCATGTCAGTAAAAGATAAATACATACTTGCTCCTTAAGTGCATTCTATGTACTTAAATACATCTATGGGTTCCAATAGCTGGTTGCCTGTGCTTTGTTGCTGCAACTTTCCTCTCACTTTGTATGGTATTCCATGCTTGTCGAGATGCTCTCAATTAATCCTCTGTAAACCTGAGTGTGGAGCTAAGGGTTAAGTCCTGCTTTTTTAAGCAGCCTTATAAAATAAAGCCACTGCTCAGCTCTCTTCCTTGTGGCCATGATGTTGGCTAACCAGCCAAGAGTCCCAGAAATGTGCAGACACAGGAACTTAAAGGAGTAAGCCCATTTCACCTCAGTCCTATTGACAGTCAGAGGCTGACAAAGGAATTTCGTTTGGCCAATATTCAGGACAAGGCTGTTGCCCTCTCCATAGGCAGGTCCTGTACCTACCAGTAAGAGGGTTCATTGTTGTTGTGGATGAGGTGGTTGGTTGTGTTATTGGTAAACTTAAAGATAAGGTTGTAGTCCAGGGCTGACAAGTTGTCATGGGTGCAAAGGGAGAAGAGTATAGGTGATAAGCTGTATTCTGTGACCTAGCACGGGGCAACAACTTTAAGTTCAGTTCCTTTAGCCCGTGCAGCTGGAGCACAACATCCCAGTAAGTACAAAACACAGAAAAAGTAAAAATGGGTCAGAACAGGGTTAATAGATGTCACAAAGCACTGATACAATATGTAGTGAAATCCCTGCAACCTTTTAAATAGAGCAAAATGTACATGGCTTAGGCTAGATAGTTAATTATAAATGTTTTCAATCGCTCAGTATAAGGTTTTTCTTTTAATTTTTGCTTACACTAAAATATTCATGATTTATAAACACAAGACATACTAGGTTGGATAACATTTCATTTAATCTGACAGAACTCTTTTGAGTGCTGTATCAAATAGTTGGTCAAAAACGAATTTCATTGTGATTTACACTGATCAGCCCCAACATCAAATCCATCTGGTGGTTTTAATGTTCTGGTGGACATGGGTCAGCATGGAAAAACCTTTATGTTACACTGACCTGTCAAAGTGCCACTGATCCCTGTCCACCTCATCAATAATGAATAATGTGTTTATAATGTTTTATGCTCTGTAAGGTGTCCTTGGGTTCTAGAAAGGCCCACAAATAAAATATATTATTATTATTATTATTAATAATATGTGGCTGATCAGTGTAAATCACAATTAGCTTACTTTATACAGCATTCAAATGGGTTCTGTCAGATTAAATCAAATGCTATCCAGCCTATTTTTGTTGATAAATCAAAAATATTTTAGTGTTCTTGTAAAACTGAATTCTCAAGTATATTAACTGTATTTGCAAATTAGAAATTGCCAATGCCAATTGAGTGAGCAAACTCATGTGTGTGTGGAAAGGTTTGGGTCATATGAAGGTTTATATCCATTTGCTCAGTACCGTACAGTCATGTATGAAGTATATCACTTTTGACATTCAGCAGTAGTGCCAACAAAGAGTGGAGTACATAGATGACAAAAGAAAAGTAGCAATGACAGGAGAGATGGGCTGTTAGGGCAGTGGATTCTCAGCCTAAGCTAAAGTTTCTGAGAAAAGGAAACCCACACAAATAGACACCTTGACGACAAACATCGCTGTGAGGATAAGAGCGGAGATAAAAGATCTTACAAATCCAAGGTTTATGTGATAATGGCCAAGTTCAGATCAGGTACTTCAAAATTCAGCAGTTTAAATTAAAATGCAGGCTACTGCAAGCAACACAACACTTGAGGTGTTGTATCAAGTGAGACAGAGAAGGAGCCAGATCTGGAACCTTAAAATAGTTCAGTAACCTCAAAAGAAATGAATCAAGTGACTTCAAGATTACTGATAGCAGCAGAGGTTGTGCCCTGGAACCAGAAGCTAAGGGAGATGTGGAGACTGCCAGTAACGACTACTCATCATGAAAGTTGTAGCATAAAATGCCAGGAAAATTGGCACAATAGTGGCAGAGCTGCAAATAATTCTCAGGTTTTAGTGTTGTGCAGGGTGTAATGGTAATCTCTTCAGGGTCACTACACACTTTCTCAGGTAGCAGAATGATAGCCACATGGCAAAAGATAAATGAAACACCAACTGATGATATTATGGTGCGAGGTTTGGCAAGGTGCCACAGTCTGATTGTACAAAACCAAAAGTGTCATTTTAGCTAAAGACAAACTACTGAATGGGTTGAAGTATAGTATCTACAATTGACATCAATTCATGTTAAGAATCTTTGTCAATAGCTGTATTTATGGTACAAAAATCATTTTTTTCTATTATTCTAATTACAGTATGAGCCCAATCAGAAGGAAAATATATCATGATCTGAAAGGTGTCTCCATCTTCTTTAATTGGGGGGGGGGGGGGGGGGGGATAAATTTTATTAATTATTGGAATTAGTCTGCATGTGTTTTTGTCATGGGACCCATCTTTAAAACTGTGGTGTTTACTAGTCTCACAGATATAAACATGAGATTGTCCTCAGTTCAGTGATTACGCTCTGATAAAAGAAAATATTGCTTCAGTACAAAAGGCACTGCAGTAAACTGATGACTCTGTGTCCCTATCCAGCACACTAATGTTGCTTTGCCGCAGGCTTGGCATGGAAGTCATTAAAGGATTCACTATTATAGTAAACATGCTAGTAGGGGCTACAGAGCTGGTGAGCAGTGCCACATAATCCACTTCCTGTTTGAGTATGATTAAGACCTTCATGTTGGTCACCACAGAGTCTGTGCCAGGTAAAAGATGGTTCCTCCAAGCAGCTGCCGAGGTGTCAAGCTCATCATGTCAAGCTAGACCAATTCCTATAAAGAAGAATATAGGCACAGACAGATTTCCTTTTCCCTTTGCAATGTAGTCGGTGCCAATACTACGACAAAATTCATTTTGGGGCAAAAACATGAGACATGAAATACCAGCAAGAATCCAGGGCTCTTGCCAAAACCTTAATGGCTGGCCCAGTGACATATAAAGATGTATGGTGCTGGAAATGACCACAAATATGAATTTGGGGAATATTTATCTGAATTATTAGACATACCCAATTTAACCATTCATTCACTGATATGGCTTTAGAGTCAGTTGTACTGATATAAACATAGAATTTCTAAAGAGGGTTTCTTAAGCAGAAGTGATTACCTTTTTGCAATTAAGCAAGGTAGCAAAGTCTATACAAGTAAAGTACTCAGATGTGAGCCTCAAGAAAAACAGAAATATTACAACATAAGCTAGTGATACCATGAGAGTCGAAATCAGTCCATACTTCTCCACCCAGCCCTTCCTTTCCCTGCTCCATTCTTCCACACTTCAGAGGGGAGCAGCCCAGTGCTTCAGGTAGCCATTGTTACTACAATATACTATGCTCCAAAACATATTTATCAAGCAGAAATGTGAATTCTCTGACTGGTTAAAAGGGCAAGCCTTGCTTGCCTTACTTTTTGGAAAATATCTCTAATAATATTGGTTGGCTGTTCAAAGAGTCATCACCAGACAGTACGTCTTCACATTAGGATAGGTTCTGGAGCATATTTATAGAAATAAAATCTATATTTTGTTTAAAAAGTTGTATCTTTCTTTCTAATCTGTATCTCTAAGAGTACAAGTTTATTGCTACTACTATAAACAAAGATTTCACAATAACATCGGCAACGGAAAACCCACAGTCTAACCAAGACTTAAATAAAGTGGTGCTGCACGTGAAATTGACTAATAAAAAAACAAGATTATAGAGAAACTAATGTATTGAATGACATGAAACTGACTGGCAGAACTCACCCTCACCCCTCTAACTCTTCAGAAAATTTCAAATATTTTAGCTTAATTTGTAAGTTTTGGAGCATTCTCATATATTACAATTTCATAACAATGACTACCTGAAGTGCTGGGCAGAGTGTGGTGGAGCAGAGCAGATCATGGCATGCCATAGCAAAGTGTAACACAGCAGGGAGAGGGGGACTAGATGGAACAGATTTAATAGTGTTTGAGTCTCATTCTAGCACTAGCTTAAGTTGCAGATTGTAGCTTTAAAGAGAGTTGCCCGTGGAGTGCGGCAGTAAAGAAGACTGATAGTTTTGTGGTGACGAGAAGGCTGACCTGTGGGGTCATACAGGCCTCATGTTGGTCTCAGCTCACGTAGTAGTAACACACAGTCCTGATGCCTTAGATTGTCTGGTGTATACTAGAATCTTGTTAATTTAAGGTCTTAATGGATTTGCATTTATCAAAAGAGGAAGGTGCAGCACATTTCCTTTTTGTGGTGTCTATTTTTTCCCGCAATAGTTTGCTAAAAGTTATGGCTCTGCCAGCTTGCATTCACCAAGATTTGGTCCTGGTTTGCCCAATAAGTGTTGCTGACATAGTAGGCAGTGTGACAGCGAAGAAAATGGATGCTTCTTAGCACTGGAGAGCTGGGTTCACCAGAAGGGTTGAGCAGCATCACTCTTTCACCCTCTATGAGGACATGAACAAGCTATGGTGTAACTTCTGGACCCTGGAGGATGCAGTTGTAATGAAGAACCAAGTTACTGAGATTAAGGCAAGGACATAATTAAGGATAGAAGTTGCAGTAGAGCCAACAGAGTCCAGTTGAACACAGGATCGGAGTAAGGCATGCAATTACTAAAGCAGTACTGCATTTCTAATCCTCAAGCTATTCAAAGGTGTGATTAGTGAGGAAAGGCTGAAATCCAGCAAGAGAATGGGGCTATAGTCGACAGGAGCCTGGACCATGTTGTAGCTGTAGAAAGAAACATCCCATGTGGCAACCTCTGACAGGCAGCATCCATTATGTATCAAATCCTTGACCAGGCTCTTTATGGCATTCCCCTCCTCCCCAACCACATGCTGAGATAAACTAAGTCTCAGTTGACTCCAGCTATAAATTCATCCTTGACCAGTATGTTTTCAGTTGGACACACTTTGCACATCATGATCTGTTGTTACAAGGACATTATTGGCTGTTGTCATAACTGTAGGTCCTGATTAGGATCCAAGCAGCACCATCATGAAAACCATCCAGCAAATGAGCTCTGTGTTGCAAGGATGGTACAGCTCATAAAGCAAAGACTCCCAGCGTCATGCAGATCTTAATCCAAAAACTTTCCTGATTTTAAAACGTATGTTATTTGGGAAAATTGTAGTTGACAACAGATCAAAATGGCAAAAGCAGAAATGCATAATTTATATATTCAAACCTAAAAAGATAAATAAAGAGATCAGAGTTTTTTGTACGTCACTCACAAACCACCTCCACCAAAACATCACCAGTCATTGAACAACTGTCTCTCTCTCTCCCATGCGTGTTAACACACATACACCCATTCAGTTATGTAGTAAACTAATCACTGTCAGGCAACAAGTTGCAAAAATGTTAGATTTTTTTAGCATGAGAAACCCTTTGATCTCTCATTTCCCCAGAGTATTTGCTCACTGCGTCTCATGGGAATCTGTACAATACTTTTTTCACAAATGGATGAGGAACAGTAGAGATTAATTGGGTTGCCTTTGTGGCTCCTTATCACTTTCAGTAAGGTGAGAGACATGGCAAAAAATGTTCTCTTTACAAGGCCATGGAACTGACCTTGAATTTTTCCAAAATGAATTAATGATAGTATTATCACAATATATACTGATAATTTGAAAAATATAAAGCAAAACTACTTCATTGCAAGCCTTACAGATTCACAACATTCATGTCTTACTCAGGTATTTACATCTCATTTGTAGGAACATTAACCTGTAGTTCAAAACAAAGGGGCAGATTTTTTCTGCAGCACTAGCCTCTGTGGGGTTTTAGGGTTCCTCCCTAGTGATAAGCGCTGTTTAGTGACTTGTTTGAGCATTTGCCCAGAGGCAGTGTTCACAGTAGAGTACAACACACAAATAATTTCACATCATTTTAGAAAACATCAGAAAATGAAAAATAAAAAAAAATTATAATTTTGACTTTATAATTACTCTGTCTTTACTGCATTTTATTATGTACATCATTTTTTAACCTTCTACATGTCTGTTTTTTGCAAATGTATGTCTAAGGAGATAGAGAGCGAGTATGTAACCTGTACAAAAGCATATCAAAAGCGTACAAAAGACACTTCATGGATAATAAAAAGACAGTTGAATGAACAGATAAACAAACTGCGTCTTCTTAATGTTTCCATTTTATGGTGTGTGACAGCCAGTGCAAAAGCGCAATAACGTTATCAACTATGTTATATGAGTGCCAGCCATTTACTAGCTCTAAATTATCTACAATATGTGTGTTGTAGCACAATATCAACATAGAAGGACAAATATGGATGTTGAAAAATGGGGAAATTGAACGGTCCACCGTATTGCACAAGGAATTAGCCACCTCACATGGCTGTTGATGTTATAAGCTTGCTACCAGGCCCAACGTCAATGGCTGTTACTACTCATGTACAGGACATAAACTTTCGTTTTGAACTTTTCTTCCAGAGACCAGAGAGAAAATCGTTCTGGATTGCCCTAATTTTGAAAGGAAACATGTTAGTGGAGAGGTGGGGAGAGATGGATCAAACTGATTTACAAGCTGTAAATCAGTTCTTTTCCTTGCTGAGGTGTTCAAATCCTCCAGGAAGACACAGTGATCACGCTGCCCAAATCCTCACATATAGCCTCCCTTTTTGTGAGATGAATGCTGCTGGTGTTGGTGTGTCATCTCTGCAACTAGTATCCCAAGTTTATTTGCAGAAAACACTTACTTTTACACACCATTTCTTTCCAGACATATCAAAAAAGACTGGTATCAGATCTTATTTAGTGAGAATTGCAAATGAGACGAACTGCTGCTGGCCTCATTTACATTTGTAGTCTTAGTAAATACCCTGCTAAATTGAAAAGTTGAGTTGACCAGCCCTGTCTCCTAAAAATTACGTTTGTATACAACTAAACTGCAATCCCAATTATGTTTTTGTAGAGAACGTAATTGCGACCCGATTACGTTTTCTGTTAACATAATGATCATATGTTCACAGTTAACGTATTTTTGTCCGCCAAAATATCCGATCTGCATACGGTTTTCTGTCGGCTAAAATATCCGACGTGTGCTTTATGGTGGGAATCAGACATCACACTAGTGGGTTAGTGTCAGTGAAAAGCTGTGGGCCGGTTAATGGACAAAAATGTCAAAAATGTTCTTTACACACACGTCTGCATTAAAAATGAAAGCAAAACACGATCTTTTTTCTAACCCTAACTTCGGTACTTTTCTTGCCTAAACCCAACCTCACAGGGGACTTTGGTCTCGAACTCCGGTCTCCTATCATGTCAGTCCCCGCCATCCTCCCCAACCACCTCCTTGCAAATCTCTGTGCATTAATAAATGTAGCACGTCATTCATTCATTCACAAAAATACATTTCAGTACAACGTCACAATTACGTTCTACAAAAACGTAATCGGGTCGCAAATACGTTCTCTAGGAAAACGTAATTGGGAATGTATAGTTGTACATGAACGTAATTTTTGGGAGACAGGGTTGAGTTGACATAATTTTTGTGCCACAGATGGTAAGTTACGATAGGCTACGCATCTCCAAGATATAACAGAATGAAAACTATACTGGTTTCATTCAGCAATTCTGAGACCCTTTGACTTTGCAGTATCTATATTTTTTTATTTTAACTTTCCTTGACACAGTGCTGATATGAGTGCTGTAAATGTAGTTTAAATTATCTGCACCAGTGCCTCCTGCTCTTTTTATTTTACCAAGGTCTCAGCTTAAGAGGCCAAAACAAAGGATTAGTAAATCTTAATGTGTGTGTGAACCTCCCACTTTGGCACTGCCAGACAACGTCCATCGGTGGACAAGCTTTATATTATACTTAAAGTGAGAGAGATGTGAAATCAAAATAGGTCTAGTTAATGAGATTGTTGTGTTTTAGAAGAAGCCTATGCACTCAGCAGATAAGGGGACTGTTTATCCCATTAATGTGTCACTTTAAATACATTAGGAGTAGGAGGGCTGTTGTTTTGTTTTTTTAGTTTTTTGGCACTGCTTCACTAATCCTGAAGTGCACAAGGGACAAAGCATTTATAGATCCACACATAAATTGTAATTTAATTGTTTTAGTGGGTTAATGAGGCTAATTTCCTGGAGAAAACAAAAATCATATTTTGACTTATTTGAATAATGGAAGCTGCCATTGTTTCAAATGTGTATGAATTGACATTATTTCAAAATGAGGTAGCCTTGAAATAATAGGGGCACAAACATATGCAAATGCATATACACAGATGGACACATGAACAGGGAGACACAAGATAGAAAGTATTTACTGCTAATGAGAGATAATCCAGGTCCCACTGTGCCACAGTAGGACCAAAAGCAAGCAAGCTATTTGTTTATTCTATTTAAACTGTCACAACAGGTTCCCAGAGGTCTGGTAGTTCCCCTATAAAACAAATGCTCTTTTATAATTCATTGCGTACTTTGTCTGTGTTGTTAGGAACTACTGTATGAAGGATGATGTCTAGAAATATTTGTGAATAGCTATGTTGTGTTTTTATTAGTTTAAATGTATTTTTTTACTGTAAAAATATTCTTACAGAAGCAAGATGCATTATTTAGCTGTGACTTTCACTTAACTTCTAGGATGTTTTTTTGGGGGGGAAAGGGGAAAATATCTGCTTTCTTCAAGGTACTGTGACTTCCTAATACTGTTACTGCTGCACCTTGGTTGTGTGTACTGAAGTCATAACTCACCTTCTCCTTCATGCTGGGAGACTCACTAGTGGCATCTCTGAAAGTATGATTGGTTTTCTGTAGGAGGTGGTCAGTGCGCTGTGTAACAGCTGCCACTGTGATTGCGCACAGTAGGAGTTAGCATGGGTGTGGACATCAGCGATAAAGCCAGAGTTTTATTAGCTGGGCATCTCATTAGCAGAACATGCTTCCAAACACTGCGCTTAAAACTTCAGGAACAGAGTTGTTCTATAAATTCTTCTTCGATAAATATTTATACTGTTTGTCTCTAATTGTCTAACTCAGTTTCAGATTTAGATAACAGGCCTAGGTCAATTTCATTATACCAGGCAAACCCTTGAACAAAGGAGTTTCATTCAGAAAGTGCTGTAATTTAGTGGTTTTCAACATTATCCGTGATGGTGTGAGTGATACATTTCTTGACAGAAGTGGCTTCTGCAGTGGGGAGCGTGGGGGATGTAAGGTGAAAGACAGGTCATCCAGAGAAGCAGGTGTTGAGTCAACAGAATTGGATCCCTCAGTGCTGATTGAGCAAGGACATATAGTGACAGCAGTCTACAGTACTGAGAGATGCGGAGCTGTGTATTTTTGTAGTTTTGTTTTATTGACAGCTTTTTCTGTTTTGTGTTTTTATTTTTACCACAATGTTAATGTTCAGCTGAATAACTTAACTATAGGTGTAAGATTAATATCAGATGTCTTATAGAGAACGAGAGATTACAATGATCTGTTAGCATTTATTTTATGTATTTATTTGTTCATTTGATGGATGTCTAGTGACTGACTTTATTTGGGCAAGTGATACTTAGTATCACTTCTTAATAAGAAGTTGATGTCTTCTTCCAGATGAACTTAGGTATTGTTCAGTGATGTTGAGGAAGCAACATAAACCGACATATACATGCAGTACTGGAGTTAAACTAATAATTTCATCAAGTACACACACACAAACACACACACACACACACGTAATATTACATTGTATGTCAGCCCTGTGTAGAAAACAGTCTTATAATTCCTGGAAAAGAAAGGAAAAAAAAGTGTTGATGCATTTTTAATTGCGTTCATTTTCAAAGGTGTTTATGTGAGTGCCAGCTATTTCATTAGCATTTGTAATGAGACATTAGGGTGGCATTTAGGTGCATGGGTGTTAAATTGGAAAGAGGAACCCCACAAGCTCATCCTTTATTGGCCTAAATATTCCATATCTCCCATCAGATTATTATAAATGGTAATGGCACAATTATCATTTTGGGAATGGTAGGATATGACATCAAGACCTATTAGTAGCTCATCAAGAATATTTTTTTCCAACCTGTTTGCTTTCCTGGTGATAGGCACTTCCTGTTTTGACAGTATTGTGAAGTTAAAAAGTAAAACAATTTTTTTTTTTTGTTACAGCTGACAGAGATGAATGTCCAGGGGGAATGCTAATATTCTTGAACACTTTGATGAGTGTCAGACTGATAATAACCTTTCTGTTATTTCCCCTCTGTTTGTGCCTGTCTTTCACATACTCTTGTTTCTCCTTGCTTACTTTCATTTTGGTCTGAAACATTTGAAACCAATAAATCCATCCTTATTCTCTCATATCAATTATTGATTGTGCAGCTCCTTTTTGTGTTGTCACAAGGCAGCCATACTATGGGCAGCATGAAAAATGAGATGTGCATGTGTGCATGACTAACACTTTGTGCCACATATGTAATGACAGGCAACAAAGTGCCTGTAGGCTGCCAGCTTTCATCATAGTAAATGTTGATGACATAGACTTGTTGCGGAACTGACAAACTGTCATGGAGCTGTCAGCTAGCACAATCATTGACTCTGCACTGCTATTATCACCTTTAAACTGATGAGTCCCAACCTTTTGGGGAAGTGTGAATGTGGGTAGGCAGAGGACTGTGTATTTATGTGCATATATGTATGTTTGTTAGCTTCTATACAATATATTCTAAGGCAGGGATATTTTAAGCCCATGTCTGCTGTCTGCCACACTGTTGGAAGCAGTGTAACCTTGACAGTAATTGTAATTATTAAAACCCAGGCTATAATTGGTAGTCATAATCTTTCAAAAAATGCAATCATAAGGATTGTACTTTATGGTATAGATGGTCTTGTTGGAGTCTGGATTTAAAGGAAGGTCTATCTCCACTTGATTGACTGTAAAGTCAGTTTTCCAAACACAGGCTACTAATTCTCTAACTGGAAAGAAGATCACTGAGAAGTGAATGGAAGATGTATTCAGGTAATACATTTTGGAGATGCTCCATTGCCAATGCAATAGACTCCATGGGATTGGACACTTTTTGCGTCATTTGGTTCAAATGGGTTTCAGCAACTGTCTTCAGCACTGATCATTTCACTTTTCACAAGACATAGTCTATGACATAGTTGTTTTATCATAAGGTGCATTTTATATTTTATCTGCACCTACACAATTCCACCACTGCCTTCAGTTATGGTTCAGTAACCACATCCCCTAAAATACATAAATGTGCATTGCCACGGCAACAATACTAGTGACTGAGAAAAGAGCTGATTAACTATATTATCACAAAAATTGCCATTATCAAATAGAATGAAATGGAACTGCTGATGCAAAGCCAAACAGAAGCACAACAGCTCCAGACTCCACTACTCTCACTTTAGTCTCAAACTGCTGTAGCTAACATCACACCAACAGCAGCGTTTGCAAATAGAGTTAATAATAATTTGACATTTTCAAATTTGGTGTTATTTTGATAATTCATTAAATCTCAATTTCTGTTTAGTTTTTATTTAATGAACTCATTTCTATTTAATTAAATAATTAATTAAGCTTAATTTTTGTAATCTTAGTTAAGGATAAAAGTTGTCAGGGACAGGTATGGTGTGAAAAATGTGCTGATCATGAAGATAACTTTTCAATACTAAACTTCTCTAACATAACTTTATGACAATTTGTTTCAATGTGTTTCTCTAAATATGCATTTGCAGATTGAACTGGATATTTAAACCACTGACTTCAAGTCATGCTATACATGGGAATCAACGATATGTTGTGTTCAACTTTGCATTATCAGCTCAGTCAATTAATTAATGTGCACAATCCCCCCAGTTTTAAATTTAGATGAAATTTCAGACAAAATTCAAAACTGCTGAGAATGTCAAACAGATTATGTAACCCACATGCTTGTAAAGTGTGTATGTTGCATAATCTGGTTGAAATTCCAGTCCCAATGATCAGGTCAATGAGTATGTTTTACTATTTTTTCATTGGAACTGGTCATCCTCTCTGATCTTCAAAACCGGTGTGTTTGAGTGTGCTGTTTGCTGGATGTTTTCTCTTGTTTCTCTTTCTCTCTGAATCTTTTTTTCCATCAACAATGTGTGCTCCCTATGATGGAAACTTTGAAGAAATTTAAGATTTATTTTCACCTTGATTTCTATGCCACAAGCCCTGTGACCTGAAAATGCATGTTTGTACCAGTTTCATAAATAAATTGGAAATAGTTTCATACAGGATTCCTACTTCTAACATTTTCAACTTGACACAGTGACCTCATTTTTTCACTTAATAAGGGTCCTAGAGCGATACATTGCCATCTAAAGATTGTAGGCTATAGCTACACAGTCTTTTGTGACATGCTGTTGGCATCAAGCACGCTTGAATAATTTACAAAATGGTTATTGAATTAAAATCATAATGTATACCTTTAATGTGGGTATTTCTTTTCTAATTTCCACTAGGGGCAGCAACAAGCCTGTTAACATATTTTTTGTCAAAAGTTTGTCCAATTCCACTCTTATTTTTGTCCTTGACCTCTCCATATTCCTCTACAGAGGTCACTCTCATGTCACTTTAGCCTAAATAAGCTCTTTTTTAAAATATTTTTTTATTTTAATACTGTGTGCATATTTTCTTATATTATAAGAAATAAATATATATGGTCATAATAGCACTGCCTAAACAACTAATCTAATGGTGGCCTAAGACCTTTCTACAGTACAGTATGTTTACCAGATAGGCACTAATTTGTCTAGTGTTTGGTGTTTGGTGTACTTTACAATGGGAGTAAGAGCTTAATGCTGAAAACAGTTGTTTTCAGTAAAAAGAACAATTGGAAAGGTCTTCCTCGCATGACATTTACATTAGATCTACAACAAAAAACAAAGCATCAAACATTCTTCTAATATGTGCATATAACAGTTAAGTGATTGATATTTTAGTAATTTGGGTCTCATTACAGTTAATGTGGCACTTGCAGTAGTTAACATTACCAAATGTGATTTGAGTTTTATAGGCGTGGCAGATTGGATTTGGAAATCCAACTGAATTTTCTGTTTATAGTTGTTCCTTCACTGCTTATTCAGTTTCCTTTCCTATGTTTTTGCATATTTGGCAAGTAGTATGAATGCAAGCAGGATTAGGATTGCTTCTGCTTTGTGATGGCTACCAGGCCTTTGTGTTCTTATTTTGTTGTTATAGGAAACCTCATCTAATCGGATATCCAAATCTGAGAGACTGTGCTAAGTGGAGATTACTCTTGCTTAAGGCAAAATTTAAAGAATATGAAAACTACAGTAAACCCAAAATTGAACTCAGCACTTCTAACCAAATGTCAAAGTGATGAAGAAAAGATAAAGGATCTTAAAGACTCAAATAAAACAAAAACATTAGAG
Organism: Sandelia bainsii; assembly: GCA_032362345.1. Classification (NCBI taxonomy): domain Eukaryota; kingdom Metazoa; phylum Chordata; class Actinopteri; order Anabantiformes; family Anabantidae; genus Sandelia; species Sandelia bainsii. The sequence goes on from JAUMHL010000004.1 coordinate 8,904,008, forward strand.
AAAAACACAGTAAGAGTGAGCACTTATATGATCACCAGGCCTTGTAATAAAGGTTCTGCTTACATTGAGGGTTCAGTTGAGTTCACTCATATATTAAGTACCCGCAGAGGGGACTTAGCAAAGTGTAAGAAGGCTTTATCAAGGATTTAGGGCAATCTTTCAATATCTCCCTCCTGATTAAACCAATGTTTTCATATTTGTTTTTACAGCTTTTTATCACTTTCATTTTAACTTAAACATTTTGCTGATCGTTGATTTTTTTTCAGCTTCCATCATCGCACACCAAGTAATTCAGGATAACAGAAATCTTTGAAATTTAACAACTGGAGTCTTGTCTCAGATTACTTGACAGCAAAAAATGACATTGGACATGGAAAGTAGATCAGTGCAGATCACTCAGATCACTTTTGTTTACTGGTTTGAAGCTCTCAGGTCTGGTGCTGAATGGTTGCAATACTTTAGAACCAGGCGCTGGTACAACCTCTGCTGCTATCCAGTGTGATCAACTCCTTTCCCGCCAACTCCTCTGCCCTTGCTATAACAAGGGTCATAACAGTGGATACTTTATGCTTGTCTACCTACTCTGTAAAGGGTTGCTGACAATATATACTGACTGAACCTATGAGTTGCTTGCAAGATAAGAAATTACTTTACAATTTGCATACACTGCACACTACATATAGTGTATGTTTTGGAAAATGGTCAGTAAAGCACACATGCTTTGTATGTAGTGACCTAAACTGCAAAGCCACAAGTATGGTCATTTGATGAGTTTTGAATAATGTGACAACATGTATTGTTCCTTTGGATCGTCCTTGGATAGTTTGGGAGAAGCTGTATTGCTAGACACTCTTTCTGGGAGCACACTGCTTTCAGTTCACTTACAATAGATACATGCGCTCACAATATACACATTAATAATGTTCCTCCTAATGAATTACAAGCAGACCTTGAGGCCATACACCTATATCCCACTAATGTCTGGCTTGGTGCCCAGTGACAAGCCTCATAGCACAAAAGACAAGGGCACACACACAGTCCTTTTGTCTTTAAATAGCATGCCTATTGAGTGTCCTCATCTACATAACAATCGTACAGTGGTAGGTAACAGCCCTAGAAACTCTATTACTGTCCATCCATCTTGCATGTGATTGCTTATATTACTGCAAGAATCACTTTGCAGTTTTTCACAGGAAAATCACTTTTAATTTGGATCAAACTGTCAGTTTTGTGCATAATCAGAGTTATTTAAAGCCACCGTCATTGCACATAAAGCATGCAAGCAAACTTCCGAGGTAAATATGACAAGTGCTTGATAAGCTGTGTTAGTGAAGTGCCTCCTGGCATCTGTTTTTGTTTGCCCAACAGACAAAACTTTAGCTCCTGTCAAGGTGAAAGGTCAAGCTGTATGTTGAGCCTATGGATTAAATGTAAACAGTTGAACAGAAAGCAGTAATGGCATTTAGGAATTTCACACCCTACAAAAACATAAGCTGTAGTCGGCAAAAGTATATAACATGCACTGGACTGAGCTGGCCATTTTTTAAATTTTTTGAATCATCATTTTAAAAACTGACAGCATGGTTAACCGAGTGATAAAGGAAAATAATAAAGGGAGAATTAAAATAATTATTAATTGAACATCTACCTATGAGTTATTGGGACATTATAATATAGGGTGCATTTTGAAGGATATCTGTTCTCCATGCTCCCTACCTGCACCTAAAGGCCTTTGGCAGTATTGAGCAAAGCTCTCACAACATCTCCCCTGGCGCCCATATCCCCTGACCCAGAGTCAGTGGGTTAATAACCAGCTGCACCAGAAGCCATTTGTCATTTGCTACCTGCCTCTGATAGGAGATGTCAGCAGATGTCTATGCCCTTGTCACCCAGCCACATGACAAATACTGTATCAAGCTTCACAATCTGAGGCTCCCTGAGGCTTCTCAGTACTCCTCTACTGAACAACCACTCCCACTTGATAGCATTACATTGTTGTGCCATGATCCATATCGAGATAAACTGGTGAGCCCCCTGCTCTTCTTCATCTCCTTTTCACATTGCTCCATAAATTGCAATTGAGTGTTTTTTTTTCGTTTTTTCAGTTTGCACATCTACCCCTCTCTGTTGCTTTTAAAGGTTTGCAGGCTTCCTTTGATGTTGGGTACTTAGTGCCAGCACTCGCCTCAAGCTGATGGTTTTATATTGCTACAAAATGTAGGATGATTTATGCAGATATGAAAAGGATATTGAGTGATGAGACTGCATTTCTTTAACTGGACACATACATTTAATTGAGCGTGATAGACCCATTAGCCCTTTTTATACAAACCCTGGCATATTGGTAAGAAGGTGGTCCCTTCTTTAAGACATCTTTGCCTATTTACACTGAACTTAAAAAAGTCACCCCAGAGGTGCTCCAGTGTTTATACACCACTATACACCACTTTATACAGGTGACGCCACCCCTGTATTAGCAGTGTGATGTTTAACATGTCTGACATGACATATAACATTTACATCAGACATACATCGCTTTCAAAAAATTACTGGTGGATGAACCGTGATGTACTTTTGCTAATTTTGCACATTTAAGACTTAATTTACACTCACAGTTGATGTACAGTCGACTCCACTTAAGTGCACGTCGTTAAGCGCACGCTCCGCTTAGCTGCATGTGACTTGCAGGACCGCTTTTTGTATAATGTGTGTATACGGGCAATAACT
>JAUMHL010000004.1:8909683-8927731 GCA_032362345.1 Sandelia bainsii
TAGACTGTCTGATTTCAGCAGGGAGGTTATTCCAAAGGAGCGGGGCATGGTAAGAAAAGGCCCTGCACCCTGCTGACCTCTTCTTAACTCTAAGATGCAGTAGAGGCGTGTAGATGGCGGGGAGTCTTGGAACAGCGGGATCACTCTGGAGAGCATGAAGGAGAGATAAGGGTGAGTATATGAAAACTGACAAGGAACTAATTCTGCCGGTGAGCGAGCTTACTTGGGTTGTGACGAGTATAGACAGATTGGGGATGCAGCTGAGCAGAAGCTGAAGAGATATTGAGGCCTGGGAACACGAAGAACAGGAAGTGCTGGGGAGCAGGGGCTGATGGGAGATGGAGTCAGAGAAGTGGATATGGTGTCTGCTGTGTGATCAACTGTTTGGGGAGGAAGCACAAACTGGGGAGCAGAAAACAGAGATATTATAACTGGGGAGAGATGTTAGTATTAACAAAGGTAAGTGTGGAGTCCAGGATCTCTTTATGTGCACACAGATGTAAGCTGAATCCAGTAACACAAAAACATCCAATATCCTTTATCCAATTCCAAGAACAGTCAAAGTTTCCAACTTTAGAGAGTACAATAATCAGAGATGGGACAGGGCAGAGAAACAGAGTCCAAATCCAAAATATATAAGGTCAAAAGCCAGAGTTCACAAGCTCTGACAAAACCAAACAAGACTAGGTCACAGACAGAGAATAACAGGATCCAAATCCACTGAGTTATCTTTAGCAAAGTCGACAGGGAGATAGAGAGGAGAATCCAGAAGGCCAGAGATCAGAAAACCAGGTAGTCAGGTTACAACTCAGAGTCTTTCCAAGCATTTAGTAGAAACAAGGTCCAGATTTGAAATCCGAAAAAGCCAAAACAAGGTGCGAAGTCAAGACAGGCTGGAGAAGAGACGAAAGGTCAAACAATCTGGCGGAGAGCTGGTGTTAGAGGTACTGCTTATAAAGAACACAGGGGAAACACTGGTGAAAGCAATAGACAATAATTACAGCGAAGCTGAAGTTATTGAGGTGGTGGAGTGAGGGGAAGAGCAGTTTCAAACTAAATGCTGGGTTCAGCAACAATCATCAGCAGACATCCAGGGATTCTTTTTGATGTCTCTATTTTTCTCACCAAAGTTTTTGAAATCTTGCACTTTTGACCACACCCAGGTTTGTTTCTAATAGACTCTGTCTCCATGTGCTTCGCCATGATTCAGTGGACAGCTGTTCTAGACACTGAGAAACTCTTGGAAATGGCAGTATCCACTTTTTTTTTTTTTCTGAGTTTTAGACTTTTTTTTTTTCGTTTTGGCATGCTGAAAATACTTCTTGCCAAGAATTTAAGAGTAGGCCTTCTCAATAGTGAGTCAAGTGCCACTAGTCCTGTTTATTGAAGTCCCTTGAGTAAAGTTCAATGCTGTTTGGTTGCTTAGGTGTGTTTTGAAAGGAAAAAAAGCAAAAGCAAAAAAATCACATGGGGCCCTAATAAGATTGACCACCAAATTTCATTACACTTTGTATAAAGGGGCAAAATAGGGGCCTTAACATTGATTAAACTTTTAATATGTACACTTTTATAAATGATTCAAAGTCGATCGTAGTGTTTTATGTTATTATGTACATTTTCTAGATCAGTTATTGCCCCATTGCCCCACATTGTAAATGCTTTAACATGGATCAGAATCAGAATCGGAATCTTTATTGTCATTGTAGCAATGAGACATTGTACAACGAAATTAAGGTGCAATTTTCCAGTGCAAGAATAAAAACACAATCACTCTAGTTAAAAAGCTAAGATAAATAAATATATAAAGACAAAGGAATAAAATAAGTACCTAAACACTATATTTTCCATTCATCCAAACGTCATATTGGATGTACTTTAACTGACCATTGCTTCTCTCAGCTTCTGTTTATTAAAAATGTATTTGGTACCTTTAAGTCTCCTTTGTGAATATCAGTACTTTTTAAGTCCTTCATCTCCACTTTTTAACTTGCTTTAAATACACCTCACTGTGTTTTTATAGCTTCCCAGTCTTTGTTAACGTCAATTCACTGCTTCGTTTTCTCCCAAACTTTTCAGGTTTCAAGTCTCATGTTTCACACCTATTCTGTTGTTAACTTTTCCTACCTCACCTCTCCTTGCACATCCCACTACCTCCTCTATTTCCGTCTCTCCCCTCTTCTCCTTGCAGCATCTCTTCGCTCTATCCACCTCTGTGTTCTTTCAAATCCTCTCACCTCTCCTGCTCACAGCCTTACCTCCTCCTATTTCACCGTCCAAACATTTTTGGTGACACTTTATGTGAAGATGTTTCCATAAGGCTGGCATAACACTTTCATGACTATGCAATGGATACTGACATAAACAAGAATTAAACATTTGAATGAATTGTTTGACATTTTGTTTATGGAATTTTCAGTTGGCACATATATAATACTGTGATTTTAAACTTTTCATTATTACATATAACTGTATTCTAGACACTCTCATATAAGCATATTTTTTTTAACAACATCAACTTCGTACTGAATGTGACATAACCAAAAGACATTCAAAAAGTTGTCTATTGTCATGCCTTATGTATGCATATTTCTTCTAATACTATGTTTTTACATTTGTTCCTTTTCTCCTTGAGTCGTTTTCAACCCGTTTTTTTCACTTTGTTCCATACAATTATCCTGTGACTACTCTCATCAGGAAACTAAAACATTTTTGATAAGAGGATTATGTTTAAAATGGTGTGTTTTATGTATAAGCTTGTATAACTAGTCAGACATCAGTTATTTCCTGGCAATGAGATTTTTTAGATAGATTTTTTCACAGCAGACATTTTGATTTAATTTTATAGCAGGGAAAGCACAGGTGTTACTAATAATATTAACAATGGCTCTGTTCTATTCAAGTATACCTTAAGCCGTGGCAGTGTGACAGTGAGCCAGCATGCACCAATTTTCTGATTCTGAAACCAAAGCTTATAAACTGAATTCTTCCAGCATTCATTTTATTATTTATACCTGATTTTATCTGTGACATGTCAAAATGCAAAATGTCTGATGTGGAAAAAGCATTCAGTTTTGAGCAATGTAAGACTTTCTGAGAATCTTACATAATATATTACATTTGGCTGTGACCTATAATATGATAAATGATGCTCTTGAAGCCCACCTGGCTTCAAGATACTAAACAGCAGCAGCTCTACAAGCAAAGCTTTTCTCCATGGTGTCACCAGTATTAAAAAAAAAACACCACAAGCTACCTTTTAAATTACCTCAAAAGAACAGTTATTTTTCAGTGTGCGAACAGTATGCTCAGTGTGTGTGGTCATTTTTGTAAAATACCGTCCTTAAAATGCCCATTCACTCTGGTGTCTAGTGGCGCTACATGTTGTTTGTTATCCTGATACTTACATGCATTTATTCAGGAATGCTTTATCAACAGTGTAATTTCACTCTATATTATCAAATTCATATGAATGTAGAGTTATTTTTAACATTTCTTACAGGTTGGCATATCTATAAAAAAAGACATTACTGTGTAAAATGCAAAGGAGGGGGAGGAGAGGGAAAGCATATAGAGGCAGTCAAAACAGGACACTACTGCAGGTGTGCTGGTTTGGCCTCATGGCCCCAAGGTGTCTCTTGGCTCTTTGAGTGAACATCATTATGTCTGATGCTGTCAGTTCTCGGCCAAACTGAACTGTGAGCACTCTATTCTTCTGGCACTGAGCTGTCAGTTTCTCACTCACTCAAGCAATCGTTTTCCCAACTCTTTCTGCTTTTCACTGTCCTTCCCCTACACTGTCTCCCTGTCATATGACAGCAGCAGACAGAGACAGGCGTCAGTTTTAACACAGGCCAAAATGACAGCTGACTGATGTAGCGATCAGAAATAGCTGATTTGTTTTACGTTGACTGACTCACATTCATAACCAGTTGATCTTACACTATCTTTTTCTTTTGCAAGAACACATTATTTTTACGATTGAACATTATCAACATTTCACAGAAACACTTCACAGAAAATTTTATATTTCCTTGAAAAATAATGTTCATGTGAAGGTGTCCACATTCTCCTGTAAGTGACAAATGATATGGCAGTTCATGTAGACTTGCGGCCTTATTTTTATATGCTCAAAGCAAGATCTTCATCATAAAGTTATCTACCAATTGTTGATACTGGATATACACCCATTTATGCTCAAAATTAATCCCAATAACCCAGGACATCACTGGGGAAATGCTGAGTGCATAGCATCTGCTTGGTGATGTTACAGTGACAATATTATGTAAATACCAATATAGTTTAACAGTGACAATATATAATTTAATTTTAGATTGAATTCCCTGAAAACAAAACAAACAAAAAAAAATCGCATCATTTATAAATGGTCAAATGCATAAAACTGAAAATCCTCATGCTCTGATTTCTGGACATGTCAACAAGTACTGTATAAGTATGGGGAAGAATGGCCTGTACTTCTAGGATTATTTTCCCTGAAAGGCAGAAAGAATTACTTACTACTTGTCACATGCAGTGAGTTATCTTGATAAAACACAGACACCATATGTTAGGATACACACAGAAAACACTCTCTTCAAACATCCATGTTTAGTTTCACTGAATTGATGTACATTTTACAGCATGTATAAAAATGCTAATGACAGTTAATTTTTTACAACATAACAAACACAACATTTCTAAGGTGAAAAAACAGGAACAGTCATGAGCTTACATGTCTTCATTAAACAGAGTACAGAGTGATGGTGGAAAAGCAATGGCAACATGACAATATATTGCCATTACATTGCCATGTGAGTATGTTTATATTTGTGACTTGTGATGAAGATCAAATCACGTTTCATGACCTAAATATGCAGAAAACCTGGAGATGTTAAAATTCTTTTCACTGTATTTTCATTGTGGGCAAAGCACTCTAGCAACAAAAGCAAACATTTTATTTTTTGTGGTTGGCTTTACTTGAAATCATTTTTATTCTTGGCTCTGCTTGTGCCTATGAGGTGTTATAGCAGGATCCAAACTGTGATTGTAAATCATTGAACGGGTAGTATTCTGTATATCAGTGTTTGAGATATATTTCATTACAGGTTCCTGTTGTCTGTCACTGCCTTGCTGTTACTTAGTCTCTGTGATAAGAAGTAAAATCTAGAAGCGGTGTTGTTAGTTTGTCTTCATCAGACAATTTAAGAAATGTGAACAGGATTAGTATTAAACCCATCCTCTCTCTGTCTCACATACACTCACTCTGTCACACTCACATACAATGGCCCCTTACCCCTAGCCTTAACCATTACAAATGTCTAATCCCAACCTTTATCTTAACCCTAATCCTACCCTTATACCTTAAACCAAGTCTTAACCAAACAGACCTTGATGTGAGGATTGGCAAAAATGTCCACACAATGCTCAGATGTCCTTACATAGATAGTTTTGAACTGTATTGTGTCTATGTAATCATACAACAATAAAAACACACACATGCGTACACCCACACAGTATTAAACCTGATAGATTTCAGTAAGAACTTTGATAGAAAGAAAAAATAATGTGGTTGATGGAATTATTAACATCCAACTCCAGACAATTTGCCTCTGGAAAGGAGTCACACTGGAGGTTTGATCAAACCTTTAAGATGTACTGAAGCAACCCTCAAACAAAGCCCCCCATCCCAAAGCTACAACAGATCACTGAGAAAAACAAATTTCTCCACTAAATGCAACCTCTACACCAGCAACCATCTATGATGCACCATACATGATATAATATAGAAGTTTTTTTGTGGGAAAAGAGAATTATAGCTGCGGTATGATTGCATTTCTTTCTCATCAGTACTGGAGATGATATAATGCAGTGGGAATTTGACTATAAGGTTCAGGGGAAACAGCAATCAGTCGTATTGTGTATAGTACTGTGGAGAATTTTTTAAAGAAATGGTATGTTTGAGTTCACTGGGAGGACAGGTAGTATTTTACCAAAATGAGATGCAATAAAAGCTGGCAGTTCAGAGCCTTTCATGTGCCACATTACAGAGTATAATCATCTATTCCCTGAGATCTGGAGATCTGTAGCACAACACAAAATGACTATCTGGACATTGTGTTAAATAAACCAGTTAGCCAACCACCAACACACAATAAATGACTAAATAAATTGAAATGACCAGAAAACATTAAATCAGTCTGGCTCATTTATTATAATTGAGCATATGCCTGAGGTTATTTAATATTCCTGAACTCACACAATGTGAAGGGAGATCTACTATTCTTATCTCTGTCCTGATAGATATGCATGAAGATACAGTGCACCCTACACGGTTGGAATGGCTTCCTTATAATTAGGCAGTCACTGGTGATGTATGACCAACAGTGTGGAGGGTCATCGAGGCTTTTGAGGCAACGGTGGCTCCTGTGAAGTCAGGGGCTACAGAAATTAATTTTAACCATGCCCTGGCACATGCAGGCATAATGCTACTGTGGGTGAGGACACTTTCAGTCATTACATTAAAGTCTGAGTGAGTTACATTTTATTTGCTCCAAGCTGTAATTGTTCCAGTAACCTTTTCTATGATTTTACACATACATGTTAATGCACTATGAATATGAAATCAGTGCTAATTAAAATTACTGATACCTACCAGTTAAGAAACTGCCATGAAGCATCTGGAGTATAATAATACTACTTCTACTACTAATAATAGTTTCTCCTTGCCATCAACAAGGACATCATTGCTGACCCATCACTTAAACGGTGGTACTGTGATGTACTCCATAAGCTTATTTAATTTATTTTCAGCTGTTCTGTTGGTAAAATCAAACATCCTTAAACCTAAACAACCTAACCTAAAAGTTATTGCTGTGCCTTCCATAATGACCCACATGACTTTTCAAAATAGCTCAGCCACATTTCCCCTATAGTCACAGCCTTGCACACTAATGACACAGGCTTGTGAGTAATTCAGGGATTTTAAAGAGTTCCTTTGGCCAATGACTACTGATTAACATTTACAAATATTGATAAATGTTAAGGTATATTCTGTTATAGCGTGGTCACTGAGACAGAACAACCAGACCTCTGATAGGTGTCTGTCCTAGACAATACTTATTACTATAGTGGTGGCAACTGTATCATGGTTTTAGCTAAAGTTTTATAAGTTTATAAGCATTGCAATTTATGCCATATTTCTAATTAAACAACCAATTGTACACATCCATAGAGGGACACTCTATTTGAACACCATAAATATAAGTTAAGGTGAGTAGTGGACCCAGAAGTACAGTCAGACACACAGGGAGAGTTTAGGTGGTTTTATTAAAAGGTGTACAGTTAATATTGCAAGGTGTAGCAGGGATACACAGGACAACAAACAGGTGGGTAGCAGGTTCAAAATGGAAGGGCAGGGATGAAGACAAAATGGCTGCCCTTATGGAAGGTATCTAACATGCGGTTACCAAGATGGTGCCAGAAACTCACAAGCACAAACAGACTCACTGAGACAATCCTTCCCAATCGAGAAAGTCCGGGTAAATCCAAACAAGCAATCCAGGGTCAGAGTTCAAACAGAGCCCAGAGCCGAAGACAGGGGACGAGAGCCAGGGAACAGGGGACAGGCAGAGGAGGGAAACCAGGGGTAGGCTGAGATCAAAGCCAGGAGCCAAAGTCTTTCTGGGAATAGGCTTAAGGCAGGTCCAGAGCAGAAAACAGGTCGAGGGATCCAAGTAGACAGTGAATAAATGAAGAGAGCTGGAGAGTTGCAACTGGTGAAAGGATGCGAACAATCTAGCAAAGTGGGAGGGACTGAGGTGCTGCTTATATACTGAGTGGAGAGAACACAGGTGAAAGCAATCAGGGGCTAATTAGGAGTGAAGCTAGGGGAACTGAGGGTAGGGAGGAACAGGAAGTGGGCTTGTCAAAATAAGAGCAGAGACACCGGAAGTGGGAATCCTGACAATAAAAGGATACTCTATGGATGTGCACAATGACATCATTACATGGGACTATATCAGTAACACTTAAGTGGGCAGTCTGGGCACAGTTAAAAGAGTTAAAAGTGTTATTTGAAAGCAAATGCCAGTGATCTCAGCTTCTCTCAATCAGATTTTAAGAGAATAATGTGGTTTGTGTGAGTAATTTCAATTTGAAAGCGTTCATTATTGTTATTTGTCCATTTACCGTTAGAATTGTAATCAGCACTGGGAAATTCTAAGTGAGGAGCACTATGAAAAATAAATCAGCTATTGTTAGTTCTAGCTTTTTTACTAAATGATTTCTGCAGTCATTGAAAATAAAATTCATGGTGTTATGTAAGCTGCAACATGATCAAAATTATTCTACTAGTTTTTCTGATTATCTAATTAATGTAAAGTGGTGTGTTAGCCATTTAGTGGGTTTTAATATGTCTTAAACAGGGTAACTTTACCATGTTACTCATATAATATTAATTATACATACTTGGGGACATGGGGACAAGACACCAAAACCCTGTAGTAGCGCTGACACAGGTCTAGCAGCTGTCCAAACAACAATTTCCCCAAGAGTATCAATAAAGTATCTATTATTATTATTATGTACTACAAATAAAGTTTTGGTACATTGGTAAAATTCTTGAAACTTAGATTTTTTAACTTTAATTACTATGGTGTATTTATTTATTGCCCACTGAGCATATATCTATCTATCTGCTTTTTGTACCTGCACTAGAACATTTAAACTTAAGCTCATAATTTTCTACCTCAAATAAGTTTATTCATTAGGCTATGTGACATAGCATAACTCTTCAAATCTGGGTGCTTTATTCTTTTCATTTTTGCTAGTCCAGTGAAATGATGGAATACATTTTTAAGGTTATGTTAATGATTGTCATGATGATTTAGTTTCTATTTATCCCAGTTCCTAGTATACATGTTTCTTCTTACAAAAAACAACTATGCATGCATAGCAAAAATCTATTATTTAAAAATTAGTTATTTAGTTATTGTTTTGTAATGTTTGAAGCACCCTGTGAAAAGAGAGTAATGCCATCAGAGACTATGATTGAAAAGTTTATTTCATTATTCGTTTGAATAATAATTTTAGGATAATAAATAATTTTTGGCATAGTCAAAGTCATTTCAGTGCGAAAATGAAACACTTGTGGTTTACCAACTGACCCAGACTTAAACTGACGATGTGCCTGAAGTCTAAATCACGTTGCCACTGCAGCACTACAGCATTTTATATGACACTTATCATTTGATGCCCCTGGCACACATCAGTCATGGTATAGCATGTCTACAAGTAACAAATGTCTGTCTGTTGTGTTTTATTTCATGTGATTCTTTACCCAAAGAGAACAGTCTCACCAGGAAAAAAAATTCTTCATAAAACTGGATTTTTTAAAACTCCAAGGCAAATCCTTCAAGGCAAAGAGATAGACATCTCATCCCCTGAAACAAGTAGCTAGAATATGCCTCATCAAGGGAAACAAAATTATGCATTTCTCTACAGTGCTGTTTGTTGAGCATTAGTGACTGTGGGGTCCAGCCATTTGTTAAATAAATTCAAAACCTAATTTGCAAGGAGAAGTTTGAATTAAATGAATTGGCCTGAAAACAATAAGTGAATTTAATATATTTTTTCCATAAACCTTTCCTAACTCAAATTTAGCTGTTTTCATTTAATTTCAGCTTTTACGAACATACAGGACATTTTTCCTGATAGCTTCTGACAATGGACTAATGCACATTGATAAACTAACGGGAAGCCATGAGATGTTTGCTCATCATTTGAGACACTAACCAAGACTTACTCTTTCCAGCTAGTGAAAAACTTGCTAACAATGTATTAGTTGGTGCTATAATTTTTGGGCTGGGCATATTAGCGTTGAACCAATATGATGTCACTGCCTGTTAGATATGAAGCTGTCAGAATTATCTTTAGCTTTTTTGCAGATGCAGTCTGACAAGACAAGTGCACAGGTTTGTTTTTAAGTTCACACTATGCTGAGGAGATGTTATCAATCCCAGGGACTTCAGCTTTCCTGTAAAGAAAAGGCAAGTAAAGTAAAGTGCAATCCAGTGATGAATCTCTTGCTTATTTAATAGTTTTTGGGGATCCTCGTGTTTGCCACACTGTTTCTGACTATTAAGGTCTTCTGAAAGTCATCTTCAAAGCCTATGAGCTAATTCCATAAATGTTTTCTGCTGCAACTGCTTCAGTTACAGTCTTGGAATTTCCCTTCTCAGTCCTCAGACAAAATTAGAATTAGAAAAAAAAACACATCAACTTTCAGTCAGGTTTAAATTAATCTCAGCATGAGCCTTATCTCGCTTTTGCCTCAAGTCATGCTGTATATATTCTACTTTGCAATGTACTGGCCGTCACAACAACAGTGTGTTGGAGGTAAAAGAGAAGACTTGGTAGGGATGAACAGTGTAAATGGCTATTAACAGCAACTCACAGGAGAGCAACCGTAGGTCATATGTGAAAAAAAGTTTAATGTATTATTTCTATTTCTGCCTATGCTTTGGCCTCCTTGGATGGTGTCCACTATAGGCAGTCATCTTCTTCCAGTAACACCCCTCCAATGTGGCTAATGTGACTATTTACTGTATGTTTTCTATTATCATTGTAGATTTGTTTGAGATCCATACCTAGCACCTCACCATTCTCCAGGAAGGCAAAGTAACCTGTTTTTAGGTGCACACATGAATACAGCAGTTACTGTGCTCCCCTTACAGCAAGATCCAGTCACATTGGCGTGACCCTCTCATCCACTGGGACACTCTAAATGTGCCTAGTTGCAGGAGTGGGCCTTGGTGTGCCTATTCCGGGCATAGTTCCTTTGGTTTTTGTTGGAAGTCATAGGGGTCTTTTTGAAAGACTGTTTGTCCTTTCACTTGTTTTACCTTCCCTTCAAAGACTAATGAAAACACCCCACAAATAGAAGAGATGGAACACAGATAGATGTAATTTGTTCATGTACAGTATGATTTATTTCCTATAGGTTACTTCTTTTTTTGATAGTAAAACTACAGGTATAATTTTCACTGCACTGTAGTATTCCTCAACAACCTATGGTCATACTGGGTCAGACATGTTAATGTTGTTATATACATGCTCATACAGTAGTACTGTTTTTGCATGTGGAAAAGTCTTTATTGTCTCTTACCAAAACTCCTGCCTCCAGATGACAAGAAGTTAACTGTTTTTGTCAACCCTGGAAAGGGCTGTGGGCTGGGTTAATAAAAAAATATTTCACTTTACACAGTCGCTTCACAGACACGTCTGCATTAAAAATGAAATCAAAACACAATCTTTTTTCTAACCCTAACCTCAGTACTTTTCTTGCCTAAACCCAACCTCACAGGGGACTTTGGTATTGAACTTGGGTCTCCGGCATGTCAGTCCTGCACAGTAAACGCCCTCCACCTACCCCAACCACCTCCTTCCAAATCACTTTGCAGTAATAATAGTAGCGCGTCATTCATTCACAAAAATACATTTCAATACGACGTAACAATAATGTTCTCTACTAAAACATAATCAGGATTGCCGTTTTGTTGTATATGAACACATTTTTAGGAGACAGAGTCGGTTTTTGTATAGCAGGGGTGACATTTGGCTACAACCTCTCTATATGTCCATCAAATCAATGAATGACCTGCCTCCCCACCTTGGTAATATTTCTTAACCAGAGCCATTAGTTCCATGACATAATGGTGATGCTAGTGTTGATGTAATTAGGAAACAAGGAACATGATGTTGCACAATTATCTGCTTATAGGTTCATGTTTGCTACACAGTTCACTCTTGTGTAACCAGTGTTGCCTTACACATTATGTGGCATGTCTTACAGATTTCTCTAATCAGTGATCTATAGTAAATTATTACTGTAAGAGTCTACAGCAACATCAACTTTTTTTTGTAAAATACAGTATTTTTACATTAGTCTATGCAGGTATTTTACCCCAACTCTGAGCACGGATATGAGGCCAGTACACCTGGGGCAAGTGTAAAAAGTCTAATTTTCTTTAATTAGTCCTTAAGGAGGACAAAGCCTTGTTACAGACCACTGTTCACTGGACTCTTCTACAGCATGAGATATGTATAGGTCAAGGTGATCTTTACATGTTCTCCTTGGCACTGACTCTGTCTCTTACTTGTATTCATAGGGGAGGGAAATGTACAAGCAGCTCTTTGTGGAAGCTTCCTGGCATGTTTCCCACATGTTCAAGCTGCTCTGATCCCAGATTTTAACCAGGCAATGAACACATGGTCAGGTGCACTGGTGCTGCTTCAAGGACTGTACCACTGTCATAATGGCTTGATTCCAAGATTTTGGTTGTGACATGAGTCTAACAGAGAAAGGAATGTTTCCAGAATTTGTAAGTTGTTATATGTTATACAATCAGAAATTCTGACTTTCATAATGTGACATTATACAATTTATTTCTCAAAAAGTGTCTCACCCAGAGTTTACATTCTTGAAATGGTTTTCTGTGTATGCTTTGGTGAAAACCTGGAGCACTCTGAATTATAGCCATCTGTGTTTTACATGCATGTCAAACAGCATCAAAACAGCATGTCATAGAACTGGTTTGTTATTCAGTATGCACACTATGAACACTCTTGTTCACTTTTAGCAGGCTACATATTCTTCACAAGTGGCAAACATCAGAAAGGTGAGCCTTGTGGTAATTGCCCCATGCCTGAGGTTATGTTTTCTTACAATAATCAGCTGTCCTAAATCATTTTAACAGTATATACATAGTGTGTATAATGCAAGTATTAAGCATCAAAGACAAAATGTGGTGAACCACCTATGTGACTTCCCCTGTGCTACATTTCATGTAGTTGTGTGTTTGAACTGTATGAGTTGTGCATGCTATCATGCATGTGCATATAATGAAGGCCTCTCATTTTCAGCATGACTGTTCATAGATAGACATAACATATTCACACACATTCATGTGTATGGTCAATCTGAGGGCTGATGTGTGCCAGGACTGTCACTTTGATCAATGAAAGAGGCAACGCCTGCACACTAACTCCAAGCCAGAGATTTAGTCATATGATGAGGTTTCGATCCAATCGGGATGTTTTTATTTATTTATTTTAAAATACAGGGGCATCGGTTTAAACATCTTTGGACTGTCGGAGGAACTCATGCAGATGCTGGGAACAGAAACTCCACACCAAATGGCCACAGCTGTGGATTTGAACCTAGGACCTTATTTGTCTAAATTGTATTTAGATTTAATACAGTGGTTAAAATCTATAAGATTGTGTACATGACTTCATGTGGGCCTTTTTGTGTTGCGTTTGTGGTGATACTTGCCCTATCTGTACATTTGCATGAACAAAAGCTATTGTTCTGGATGTGTTCCCCTGTGCATTATGTTATTTGAATCTAACTTAAAATATACTCTACTTAAAATATAACTATTAAGAGCATTTTGATATTATTTGAGAGGTTTTCTTAGAAACCGTCCTTTTAACATCCATTCAGAGAACATTTCCAGACTCAGACGTGTACAGACATACTGATGTGCAACTCATACACAATCTGTCTGTTCCTCTTCCACACAACATGTGCGCGCTTGAATGCACAAACAGTTGTAATAGAGCTCTTGTTCAGCTGGGCAAGTGTCATGACCAAAGCAAATTAGTTCTCTTCAAACTTCTAGTTCCAATGCAAGTGAATGAGGTAGGATATTATTTATAGTTTACCTTTGGAGAGACAAAACTCTGGAGAGTGTTTGAATTATCCATCTTTTTTTTTTCCTTTTTCTTCTGCCCATTTACTCACCTTCTCTCTGTCTGTTCCGTTGCCTGGGTAACAGTTACCGATGAAGACCAGGAGTGTAAGGAACAAAAGAAAAGTCTGTGTAAAGGGACAGGATTATTGAGTAACTGCGCTCATGCATGTGCTTGTGTGTGAACATGTATGTGTACATACTTGATTAATTACACCATGTCATTTCATAGAAATTATTATGCATATAATTAGTTCTGTATACACAGAGTATGTATTTAGATTTATAAAATAGTTTAACTATATTGCCTCAGAATTGTTTGTGTTTGTGGGTGGGTGACCTTTTAAATTCTAATAAATTAATATATTGTTTGGGAAAAGTGAAAACTAATGAAACTAATATGGTCTCCTTAGAAATATCTAATAAAAGCTAGTATGTGACGAGCACAAATATGTTGATACAGAACATGTCAGTAAATGTTCACGCAATGTATTTGTTTTCTGCCAAAATCTTGCTGTACATTACCCACATGTAGCGGTGTAAACTTTTATGTGACTATGTTTTAGCACTCAGTGTTTGTGTGAGGGACACCTTAAATAGCCAGAAGACGAGAGGCTCAGGGTTAATGATTTATAATGAAAAGGACAATATTGTATGTTAGCTGCTCGTAGTGGGGTGCGTAAACCAGAGTAGATTGTTTGGCCGGATCTGGAGGGAGTAAACAGCAACTGATGTGCAGCAAAGTAAACTTGTGGAGGTTAGTGCTTACCTGGGCTTGTCATGGAAACCGGGAAGGGTCTGGATTGCTGGGAGTTGTGTTTCTGGCGCCGGCAGAAACAGCAAGGGGAAGATCTGAAGTCTGTGGGAGGAGCCGGCTTTGCGATGCAATGTTTGAGAACATCGTTGAACTATTGAGAGGAGAGAGAAACAGAGATGTTAGCTGAGAGGATGGGCCTAGAGTTGCGGCCGAGGCAGGGGCCAATGGTTTGGGGAATGTAGCAACGTCCTCTTCGTGTGCATACTGAATGATGTGGTTAACAAAAGCAATATCCAGGTCCTAAATCCTAATCCAGAAACAGTCCGAAGTCACAATAACCAATCCAGAGAAAGTTTGGTTATGGTTAGGAAAACATCAATACCTGAGACCACAGAGACTTTAGACACATTTATTCAACCAACCTATCAACAACATATCCACAGAGGGTTGTGCATGTGAACCTTGTATTGTGTACACCTGGCATCAAATCTATCCACATTCTGGTATTTACTTTACTGTGACAAAATTAAATAAAAACAAAAACATATTTACTGCTGCAGTTTAGTTGTGTATAAATGTAATTGTAGTACACAGATTGGAGTATTTACTGTTGGGAATTAGACCAATCTTAGTGTAGATCTCAGTAACCTCTATGAACTCTAAAGATGAGACCACCAAGCTCTGCTGAAATAACCAACTTAAGCTGATAGACAAGTAGCTTCTTCCTCATCTCTTCATCTGCATCCATCTCCCACTATTGACTGAATTTCAATTCTTGCTGTTCTTTTAATCGCTCCTTGAAGTACAGTGATTAAAGTCTTGGGGAAATTTTCCATTAATGTATATTTGAGCTGCTTGTTTTTCCTCCGCTTAGTGCTAATGATAGCAGATGTGTTTTGCTAGCAGCCATTAATGACTCAAGCACCAATTGGGAACATCTGTGCTATTTGAATTGGGCTTGGAAGTGTTATTCAGACCTGTGTCATCTATTAGCATTTTCAAAGTAATCCCCATCCAATCCATTATATCTTGTACTGTATACAGCAAGACTGTTTATTTCTAATAATTATCCTGTCCTCCCAAGCCTGTTTGAAAGAGGAGCTGACATGTTCCCCACAGGCTCTTATGTTTTAACCCCAGGCTTAGGATAAAACAAGTGTCAATAAAAAAATGATATGTATATGTACTGTATAAATGATATATGTGGTGTGGTGCTGCCAGTGAAATGAGGAGACATTTGTGTGATATGGGGAACAAGGAAGAGAACAGAGATTGGGGGGTTGTGAGGAAGGGTAGGAGGGCAAACTGAGTTTTTGATTATATCTGGAACGAACGGACAAAGAGTACCTTCCCCTTTAGCTGCTGGCGCTCGCTGACAGGTCTTCTCTCACTAGCTGTTGTGGTAACACTTGGCCGACAGCTGCAGATACAAATAAAGGCCTCACTTCAAGCTAAGCGACAGGGAATATAACAAGGGCTGAGGCCCCAGCTGCCTCTGATGGAGGTACATAGTCGCAAGCCCACTAACGCATAAAAACACCTATTATCCAACATAGCTCAGATACATGCTGCTCTTTATAAGTATGCACCATTGTCTGCAATCTGATGCCTGGGTCTTACTAAAGCAAAAATCCATTCCCCACCCCTTTCACCTCTCAGCCTTTCCTTTTTCTCAATCAAAGTCACCCCAAGGGACTCATTTTCCAGGCCCTCTTATTGCCTTGTTATCAACAGCTGTAGCAAGCCAGTATTGGTCCCTTGTGACACCACTGCAAATATTGGCGTTGCCTTTCTAATCACATTTCTTTCTCAGAAATGTCGCTGAGGAGGGCATGTGTGCTTACAGTTCCCTCAATGTGAATATATCATTTATCTCTTATACAAGCAAATGAAAGAGCCATAATATAGTGTGGATGGGTGGGGTGGTTGTAGAGTGTGGGGGCACTGCAGTCTCTTCTTCTCCAGCAGTACTAATTTGCCACAGTAATGAGCAAGCAGCGGTGCATGGTCATCAGGCAATTATATTTGGTTACCATGCAAACAGTGAGCATCATGGGATGTCATTATGCTGAGAATTATACCCGAGCTCTGGGAAAAAAAAAAAAAAGCTAGATTATCTAAATGCATATCCTTTTTTTAAAACGTGTGTGATTGTAAAATGCAAAATGTTTTTATCCTCATGGGACAACCTCATGGATAGCAAACTGTGGTGTACAGAGGCCCCTTTTCTTACTGTTTCCCTATTCAGATAAAATGTTCTACTATTTAGTTTTTTTCTCCTACTATTCATGAAATGTAATTATATCAAATGAAACTCATGGAGGGATGCTGTATGGTCAACTCTATAATTGTCTAATCTAATAAAAAGCCAACAAAGACTGTCAGTCATAAATCAAATAATGTTGAAAAAACCTAATTTACCGTAAACTGTATGCATCAGGAAAACAAACAGACTGGAAGAACTGAAAACAAACATGACTGCTTTCATTCTTAGTGAAGTCCAAAACAATGGCATGTATAATTACACTTTGAAATGCCCATTATTTGGTATAATTGAAAATGTTTAACTAAATGCCCCAGTAGATTTTAGTAAATAGTGATGTTCTGTATCAGCTATAGTTTTGATATCTGGATAGGCTATAATGCAGTGGTCCTATTTCTGCTGTTATGCTCACATAACTCAATGTTATTGTTATCTTAAAGAGTGCAAAATAGTAAATTTGAGTGTATACCCTGAAGGACCCAGTCAGTGCAAATATGTTTTAGCTAGTATGTCTTCTGAAATATTCCAAACTTTACTATATAAACAAATAAACTATAGGTATACCTTACAGTTATTTAGATCATGGTAGTCGTATCCAATTATGACATTCCTGTGTGTTCAGTGTGTTCTTAGATGGCTAGAGTCCAATCTTTAATCCCACGTTGGGCTTGTGAAATTTGTGTTAGTGGAGGCAGGCTTGGATGCGTGTTTGTTTATTTTTTTATTTTTTGTTACTGTTTCTGTCTAATTCCAGCTGCTCTATACAGTACCTGTCTGGCAGAACTGCTGCCAAGTGGAATGTTTAATGGCAGCTTCCCCCAGTTGTGAGGGGTTGATTTGACATTTCCTTTATATTGTTTTTAGATGGTTTTTGTACTGCTTTTTTCTAACCCCCTGCAGACAGGCGGCGAAATGCTGTCCAAACAAGTTTTGCTGTGACAGGCCCATATTGAAAGCCATAGGTGTCATAATTTGCCTTTTTCCTCCCACTTGGTGTTTAATATAAATTTTAATGTAGCGTAATTTCACCAGACAGTGTTTATAAATGCCAGTGTAAATGTCACTCAGCATTTATAAACACTGATCCATGCGCCACCGCACGTGTGCCGGCACAGAACACATTGGAATGACACAGCTAACTGCTATTTCTTTCCTTGTGTGTATATGAGCGCTGTCTTATATGGTGACAAAACAACTGGTGAGTACTTTACTTTACTTTACTTTACTTTACTTTACTTTACTTGGCAGACGCTTTTATCCAAAGCGACTTACAAGGGGAA
>JAUMHL010000004.1:8932924-8950474 GCA_032362345.1 Sandelia bainsii
ATAACCTCTGTCTTGTCTGAATTAAGGAGTAGAAAATTACAGGACATCCAAGCCTTTATGTCTTTTAAACAAGCTTGCACTATTCCAGAAGTATTTTCTCTAGGGATGGTTGAGCTGTTCAGTTTTAACAACGGTCAAAATGTATGGAACGTAATCGCTGTACATGGCAATCACAATGATCAGCGCAAATGTGTTGGACCAGTAGTGTTTAGATGCTAGTGTAGACTTGTAAAGTCAGGAGCTACACCTGTCCAGAGACACTGTAGTGCGTGCTGTTGTGCTTAAAGTTAGCGGTGCTGTGAAGGTGGAAAGGTGGATTCAGTAAGTAAAAAACATTCCCAGACACTGTGGTTTAGGTCTACTTTATCCATTTAACGCTTCTCCTCTTCCTGATTGGTGTGGGACGTGTGTGCAGAAGGTGAAAGGTCCTGAAGCTCTGTATCTCTCCATGCCTCAGTGCAACTAAACCACGCCCGTTCTTGAGTGACCCAATTATATTGGAAGGGATTGATTTTGTAACTTCACCAACATTTCATCAGAATACACACCACTTAAATTCACTGTAACTTTGAAAGGATTTCAAAGGAATTAATGTGAACAAGTTAATTGTGCTTTGAAAACAGCAAAAACTAATTATTTAAGCCATATTAATTACACTACACTTTTGTCTAACCCATAAAAGCCACATAAACACATCCTGCTCACTGCTTGCACAAAGTGGTGGTTATGTCAGTGTAATGTGTTTTGAATGTGGGAGAAAACAAAATTACTCAAATGTATTATACTCATGTTTACTAATGGATTATAAAGATTTTTTTCTCTAGTTTTATGCAGAGGTTTGAGATTACAGAAAACACTAGAATCACAGGAGTACACTAAACACATGCCCCAGTTGCAGCATGGTTTAAAAATAAATCTGTTAATATGTATTTTTTCTTATAACACAGACATTCTTCACCACTTTCAAATAAATTTTGCAGGTTGTACATTCAACCCAGATTATGCTATTGTTGCTTATTATACTATACAACAACCAGCCAAACATGGAACATCCCAACAAACTGTCCTTATTCTTATGAACAGTAATTTAAAAATGACTAAAATGCCATGACTAAACCAGGGTAATAGTTTCATCTAAGGAATTTGCTGGCATTATGTATGTAGAAAAAAAGCTTAGCAAAGTTAGTGTTAAAAAACTTAGTGCTGATGTTTGTTGTCAAATCCTGCATTCAATCTGCAAAAGAATGAGGATAAGAAGTAAGTGAGAACGGGTGAAACGACATCAAGTGAGTCTGGCAGAGAAACATGAAAGGAGAAAGTCAACATGATCCACAGTTGCGAGGAAAATGAGGAAATGAGAGGGTACGAAATGAGAGGTAAAAAGCAAGGGCAACAGGAACAAGACAGGAAATTTACAGGAGTGTTAACAGGAGAACGGTGCAGAAAGAAAAAAAATAACATGCAAAGTGAATCAGCAGGGAAATTGGGGCATTACTGGAAAAAAGGAATGCAAAGTAAGGAAAATAATCACAGACTGAAGTAAACATATACTACAGAAACAAGTGGAATTATGGGGCTTCCAGCCACTCTGCTCCCCGTGAAGTCACTTAGGACTAAAGCAGCAGGGATTTGTGGGGTCTGAAGATGAACAGAAAACCCATTTTCCCTCATGGCTACATCTGCCACTGTGAATTTATACTATAGTTTTACTGAAGAGAGAAAGAAAGATGTGATCAAACATGATGGGGAACAGAAAGTAAGACACAGTAATCGAGAGGGAGAGAGAGAACAAAAAGTAGTCAGAATCATCATGAGATGATACTGGAAAATTTGAGAGAAAGAAGTTAGGAAAGCACAAAGCGGCAACACTGTCTCCTAAAAATGACTTTGCTATGCAACTAAACTGTAAATGCAATTACATGTGTGTGGGAAATGTAACACACTGGATGGATTATTTTATAATGCAAAGCATTTTTTGAAAAAATAAAGTGCTACATTTCTAATACATAGCATCTTGCAAGGAGGGTGGTGGTCATGCAAGACACAGGACGTTTTCACCATAGAACCGAGTTTGACTCCAGAGTCTTATGTTTGATTAAGTTTATCTATGCATAACACTTGGGTTGAGGTCAAGTAAAGATGGTTTGTTTAAAGGTTAGTAAACATGTTGTGTACAAATTGAATGTCAAGGGTTTCTCTATTAAACCAGACCACAACCAAGTGTTGTAACAGGCTAAAAACAGTCATAAAAATACTTATTAATGCTGTAGTCACATATACTCATATATTGTGCAGGACAAGCCAGAGACTCGAATTCAAGACCAAAGTCCCACACGAGGTTAGGTTTAGGCAAGACTAAATTTTACATTACATGTGTGAAGCTACATTTTACATTTTTGTCTTTTAACCGAGCCCACAGTTTTCCCCAACCTTAACCCAGTTCTGTGATGCCTGAATCCAACCTTAAAACATGCTGGAGTCACACATCTGGATTCTGAACTGCAATGTTGGATATTTTCACGGAAGACAAAACAGGATGTTATAGATTGGATATTTTGGTGGACAAAAATACATGGTCTGTGGACATTTTATTAATATGTTAGGCATCAACGTATTTGCTACGTACTTTAATTGTGAACATATGATCATTATTTTAACAGAAAATGTAATCCCGTTGCAATTACGTTCCCCACAAAAACATATTAGTAATATTAGGAGACAGGGTTGGAAAGGGGACACTGAAGATAAACTAAGTACCTAAGGGCACAGAGTTAAATTAACAGAGCTAATAAAAGAGAATTTTTGACATGTGGTATTGTATATGTTGAATGATTCCACCTTGCAAATTTTTTAAACTCTCTGTACTTTAACTGTACTTGTGTAACCTTTAGCAGAATTTACATTTGAATTTAAAGTGAGTAACACACTTTCTGTTGACAATGAACTGACATTTTACAAAAGTGTTCAGATGAAAAAATACATCACTGAGCTACGGATTTTTTTAAGGTTGCTAAAAGGACAGATATTTTAAACTGAGATTTCAACTGCTTATTTATTCTTTTTTGCTATTTTACATCACAATTTTTCAGTGACACTTTAGAGTCATGCATTGTCACTCCATTATCACTCTGCTGCTAAAATGAAACATAACCCCACATATGTTTGTGCTATTCTTCAGGGGGAATTAATGTAGAAGTGCAGGCTAAGGGAAGTCTGTGGGAATGCATTTCTGCAAAGCTGCCATCCTATTGGAGATTAATGAACAAGTGTGTTTGTGGTACTCTCTGCCTCCGCCTCTCTTCTCAGCATAGTTTGATTTATGGACACCCAGCAGTGCATGAGTTATAATTTGAAAGGGGTTTGTTTTTCCTCATGAAGATGGAATTTTAAATGTTGTGATGAATGACCTCTTCTGTTTTTTATTTATTATTCTGTCATGAATTAGT
Organism: Sandelia bainsii; assembly: GCA_032362345.1. Classification (NCBI taxonomy): domain Eukaryota; kingdom Metazoa; phylum Chordata; class Actinopteri; order Anabantiformes; family Anabantidae; genus Sandelia; species Sandelia bainsii. The sequence goes on from JAUMHL010000004.1 coordinate 8,936,371, forward strand.
TTGCATGTGTGCAAGTATATGCATATCCTCTGTTTGTGCTCCTGTAGCTGAAGTTTGTGAATGTATGTGTAAGTGCATGAATGTGTGTCATTTCATGCACATCACATCTTTAAATGTGTAGTTGCACAAGTGCTGACACTGCATTTTCTTTCTGACATCATGAGTTTGACATCATTCAGCTACAGCATGTATGACAGGGTGTTTGATGTTTCAAAGATGGTGAGATATTGAATGAACCGTGGAGAAATGTGATGCTCCTAGGTAAATTTATAGGACCATAGTAAGGACTTGGGGAAGAAAGAGAAGGCAAAACCAGCAAACCTGTATGTGACACTCACAAAATCAATCCCTTCTATCATTTTCTAATTTCTAAGGTTGCTGTTTATCATGTCAATGACCATATACCACCATATGGTGCTACTGGTGGATCTCTTGTACATGCACATTTATTATGTACAGTATGTGAATGCTGCATGCAGATATTAAATGTATGTCTAACTGCTGAAGGTGCACAGTAAGTTAACAAAGTTCTGATTTTGAACACAAAAATCTGCAATCTGCTGTACAGCAATTTCATTATTTGTGAGTGTGTGAATATGTGTGTGTCCATATCCTTCCTACCTTATAATTACTTGCTAATTCATCATTGCTGCTAGGGTGCCTTATGTTTCATTGTTCTTCCCTCTTTTCCTAAAGCAGTGTACAAATACTTTCAAACATTGACAGCTTCCTTTGCCTTGTGAAAGTTTTAAGTAATTAAATCTTCATTAAAAACACTGTTGCAGCATACCAGTTAATATTGATCAAGCTTCTAGAAACTGCATGTCTTGACTTCGTAGGACTTGCCTCATGTTCATTTGAGAATGAACATACTGAAGTGCTGATTGCCAGACATCTTTAGTAGCTCGCAAATGGTGCTAATTGACATTCAGCCTAATATAACCCGCACTGAAACAGTGATTGTAATTGTTAAAGTCCTTTTCATATTATGTGTTTGCATTGTGATGTAATAGGTGAAATATCAACATTGCCACTAAAATGTGAACTTTCAAGTTTTTGTTCTTGTGCTCTTCCCTCATATTCTTTCTCTCTTTTTTCTTGTTTTTATCCAGGGAGGCCTCATTGCCCTCCTCCTCCTAATTCTCCTCTTTACCCTTGTCCTGTATACCCGTCACCGATGGTGCAAGCGTCGTCGTATACCCCAGAAGAGCGCTAGCACTGAGGCCACCCACGAGATCCATTACATCCCTTCTGTTCTTCTCGGACCGCAGGGCCGTGACAGCTACCGGGGCTCTCGAAGCACTCACCAGCATGGCAGCTCTGTCATCGGTATGCCCATCCGTGAGACCCCCATTCTTGATGATTATGACTGTGATGATGAAGACCCAGGTGGACACTCACTTAACTCCACACCCAACCAACTCCACAACAAGCTGAATGATGGGAGGGTTCAGGAGGACCACGGAGTTAACATTGGCATCGGAGGACACACAGACATGTTCAAGGAAGATGAGCTTAAGCATAACTTTGAAAAACGAGGTAAGTTGGTTGTCCAAATTTATTCCTTGAAAAACAGTTTAGTATAATGGAAATTTGAACACTGCGTGCGTAAAATGGAGATTAATTATGCAATTGCTGTACGATTAACGACGTGATGCTGGTTGTCTCTCTTTCATGCAGCTATGAGCATCATAAGGAAAAACAGAGATGAGTTGTCTTAGAAAATCTGTTGTGCTCAGTGGTAGTTGTCCTGCTTTTGCAAGCATGATTTTTACATCCGCGGAGGCTTTCAGTGCCAGATCCCCAGATGGCCCAGCCTGGAGAGTTCACTTTGGCACTGGCCAGCCCACCCATGTTCTTGATAGCACAGCATGTACTGCTTACATTTTATTAAAAAAAAATCTGTTTTGTATGACTCACTTTATCACATCCTGTATTCTGTGAGTCATATTATTAACCTGAACTCTATGAAATACTGACTCTCTATTTCAAGCAGTAATGTAATGTAGTGCCATGTAATTTAATGTAATGTGTAAAGGTCAAGTGACAGCGGCCATTAGTCTAGTTGATTAGATGTTGAGAGGTGTCAATGAGCAGGCTGCTGCTAAACATAGTCAGAGGTCTTCAAGCAAGGGGAGGGAATAAAATCTTAAAATATTGTCATTAGTAACAAAAGTGTTTGTCTACTGAATGGATTTAGAAATGTTAAAAAAAGTTCCCCAAACATTAAAATTCAGGACTATGTAAAAGCATTTGTTGATATCGTAGTCTTTTGAACCTAGGGTGCTCATCTGCAAAGTTGTACTTTAATAATTGAAGGGTGCTGACTGAGTTAGAGGGTGCACTGGTATCATACTGAATAATGCATGAAGTTTGTGGAAAAGCCCCTTTGCTCCAATAATATTTATCACTCTACATGATGTCTGACAGTGTATGTTACTTGTTGGCTGAAAACAAGATTAATCTTATTTTGTGACCAAATTTTCATCTCAACTTTGTACATTACCGATTCATGTTCTGGTTAATGATAGAGAGTCTTTAGCAACAAAGCCTCAAAGAAAACCAAATAAGTTGTTTTAATAACAATGGAGTAAAAAGCTGATAAAAGAATAAAAAGTAATACATTTTTTCTAATAAACCTTAAATTAATATAGTCTTACGGTCTTTAACCCAGACTGATGTTGATAACAATTCAGAAATTGCATTTCCACTATGATAAAAACATGCTTTTTATCATGGTGAAATACATCAGATTCACCCTTAAGGATCACATTCACTTTTCTTTCACGCCCTCTATGAATTTCTTAGATTTTCTCAGTCAACATGCTAACAGATTCATTACAGGGACAAATAGCATGAGTAATCACCAAAGTTCATGCCAAACTTATTCATACGGTGAATTATCTTTTCAGCTGCAAATATGTGTTTTAAATTACCAAAAAACAAACATGCTTCTGTTTTTCTTCTCTCCTATTAGAAATAGGGCATACTCATATATATATATATATATATATATATATTATAGGTCATATGTCAAAGGGCACCCCCATATATGGAGGCAGCAGTCTCTTGAAATTGCACCCCTTTTAAAGTCAGGTGCTGCTGGCACATTTCTCATGTGACTCATTACAGCAACAAACAGTTGTTTTTTACTGGACTTGAACTCCAGAAGTCCTGTGCTTTGCTGTGCCACCCATCCACCCCAATCTTGCCCTATAAATAGTTGGTGGTCATGTAATGTTCATTGAAGCTGCTAGACATAGTCAAACAGTAATTTGTACATATTGGTCAGTTTCCATATATTGTTTTGTCTGCTGACCTTCTATTCCACCCTTTATTTAATACAGTGCAATTGCATTCAGAGCTTTCAACCTAATATTGAAACATTTAATTTCAAATGAAGCAGCCCTGTGAATGCGAGTGTGAATAGTTGTCTGTCTCTATATGTCACCTTTGTGATAGACTGGTGACCTGTCCAGGGTGTACCCCATCTCTTGCCCAGTGACGTCTGGAATGGGCTCCAGCATGCCCGCGACCCTTAAGAGGACAAGTGGTTAGGATAAGGCATGGATGGATGGATAAAGCAGCCCTTATTTAAGAAGCAAATAGCAGAATATTTGGATTAGAAAATTGTGCAGAAGTGAGGTGGATGGCAGAAAGGTCAAAGCTCTTGCTGTACAAATATCTCTCTTTGGCTAACTACCAAATGCCTGCTATTGTTAAAAAAGGATAAAAACATGTTTCCAAATGAGTATTAATTTGTGTAGGCTAACATCATATTATAGGCTAGCCACAGATGCAGTGTGCTACAAAAGGCACATTCAGTAGCTGTGGACAGAATGTTACTTAAATACAGTAGAGTTTCTGTGTGATATCTGTCTTTACTGGCAAAGAATTCTGATCCTGAAAAAATGCCTCATTTCATATGTTCTTTTCAGGCTCATTATGATTTCAAGCTTTATTTCTTAGCATTCTCACTATTTATTTCAAGGTCAAACTTTATGTGTTGCAGACAATATGAAGATATTACACTGGGAGAGACTTTTTAATAAGTTTCTTACTCTGTAAAAAGAATGGACTTTATAACGTTTCAAATGTTCAGATTTTGATAATTTTATTTTTCACATACAATTTTTGACACATCCTTCTATTTACTGCATAAACAATCTGGCATTTATCAAGAGACAGCACACAAACGATTTAATTTGATGCCTCTGCTTCTCCATCTGCACTCCGCATAAAGCTGGCATCATTTGATTACAGGGGCGATTAACTCCTGTCCCACCTGTCCTATGCTGCTGGGCATCCCAAGTCTCCAAATACCAGTCATCCTTTATCTGTCTGTCCTTCCTGACAGATAACCCCATTCAACTGAACTCAATAGTATTATCCCCAGGGATTATGGCTATGCCTCTCAGGGTTGTGCATGGCATTGGCTTTTGTTACACAGACAACCCAACAAATGAGGCCTGTCAATTTCATTATTCAGCAAGTTTCACGCGGGTTTGAGAATGCATTGGGCAGCATTGTTAGTCTAAATCAGATGCAGAAAAACTTGAGCACAATACTGAAATTCTTCAAACAAATTTTATCTATTAACAAAGATTTTTTTTTTTTTGCAAAACTTGTAATATGTAAAACAACCTCATGTTTCAGGTTTTTGTTCACAATATTTGCGTGTATAGATAGCAAATTGCCCTAAAAACTTGAATCAATTCCGTCAGTCCCTAAAGGCTAATCTGCACCTGTTTGTGACATGTTTTTGTAACAGGTTATCTCTGTAATCACACATATTGTCCCTCTCATTTTACAGCGTGCACTGTTAACCCACTCGTGTAGCCTATGTTGTTAGAAAGCTTAATCTTACACATAATGTGCCAGGAGTCACACAGTTGCTTTTCTTTTTTTTTTCTTTTTTTTTGTTGGTAGCAGATGCCAGTGCTTCCTCCATCCACCATCCTTTGTCTCAACGCACAGCTTTTTGTGTTTTATACAATTATCTGGTGCAATACTATTAACAACAACCACTCTTATGTCATCAGTTTCATTCCTACATCACACACCTTTTCTAGTTGATTGTCAAGATAGGCTAATATTATTTCTGTAAAAAAAAAATCAGTGACTTCTCAACTGTGGGACATAACCTGTTGTAAATCTGTGAATACAACTGTGGACCTAGAGGATATGAAATCCCTTTGGCCCTGTGGCATATTATTGCTGTTGGATGAACTGCTAAATAGCCTTTCAGAGTCAAGTAAGTAAAAGAATGAAAACTGAATATGCAGAGTTCATGTAGCCAACACTTTCAATTCAAAGTCCAGAGAATTGGTAATTCTTTATTTCTTTTCTCCTGCAGCTAAAACATTTTGAAAATAAGGTATTTTCTTTACTTGCAGACCTTGAGAAATGTATCATTGCTTTTATCTCATCAAATTGACTTTGTCTTAATTCTTGGTGGAGACCATGCTCCAATTTTCAGACAGAACAAAATGTATTTTCTGTTGTGATATACTTTCAACTAATGGGACCATATTGCTGGAATTCTAGTTTGTTGTCAGCTACTGTACATTTACAGCCACAGAAAATAACCAAATTATCTATTGTCAGAAATAATGAAACTTAGAATCCACTCCTGTTTTTGTTGGTGTAGGTTGTTTCTTTTTATATATTAGAAGAATCTAATTTAATGAATAATGCACCTGTGGGGGCACTGTGAAATCAAAGTGTTGAGAATGGACATGCACATTGCATGAACTGTGATTTTGTGTAAATGGACCAAGTTGAATAGTTTAGCTTAGATGTTTACATGTTTTTACTATCTGTCAGAACTGTGAGATCAATAAAGCCACCAGACACCACAGACCAAATCATAGATTTTATGTACATTACTTTCCTGTCATGGAGACAACAGTACAGACAAGAGCTAATAGTAGAAGGTGATATACAGCTAATGCTGTTCTAAATGGCCAACAGCATCAGCCCTGTCTACTAAAAATTATGTTTGTATACAACGAAACTGCAATCCCGATTACGTTTTAGTAGAGAACGTAATTGCGACCCGATTACGTTTTCTGTTAACATAATGATCATATGTTCACAGTTAACGTATTTTTGTCCGCCAAAATATCCGATCTGCATCCGGTTTTCTGTCGGCTAAAATATCCGACGTTACATTTCAACATCCAGATATGTGAGTGTAGAGATATTTAAGTGTTTTATGGTGGGAATCAGACATCACAGCAGTGGGTTAGTGTCAGTGAAAGGCTGTGGGCTGGTGAATGGACAAAAATGTCATTTCATACAGTCGCTTCACACACACAACGTCTGCATTAAAAATGAAAGCAAAACACAATCTTTTTTCTAACCCTAACTTCAGTACTTTTCTTGCCTAAACCCAACCTCACAGGGGACTTTGGTCTCCTGCATGTCAGTCCTGCACAGTAAACAACCGCCAGCCTCCCCAACCACCTCCTTACAAATCTCTGTGACTTAATAAATGTAGTGCGTCATTCATTCATTCACAAAAATACGTTTCAGTACAACGTGACAATTACGTCCTACGAAAACATAATCGAGTCGCAAATACCTTCTCTAGGAAAACGTAATTGGGATTGCAGTTTAGTTGTATACGAACGTAATTTTTGGGAGACAGGGTTGACAGCATCCTCCCCCTGGGATGAAATGGCCCAAGACCTCAGGCTCAATGTGTCTGTCTGGAGGCCGAAACGCAAAGCAATTGTTTTGTGGTTCATTACTGTCAAATGTAAAAGTCAAGATAATTTCTTCTTGGCTGCTGTTCTTTCACTGGGTCCTGGCTGCACAGCATGACTAGTTTATAGATTAGTTTAGATGTATTTTATATATTTATATAAGTCTTACATTTGTTTGATTGTGGATTTATGATTTCTGTATTAAGACACCCATAATATTCAGACCGACTGAGCTGAAAATTCAAGTAACATGATCACAGAATATTATTTTCTCAAACATGATAAAAGTCTATAGCTACTTCAGATGTGACTGGCCTTGCTTTCACACCATTGCTCTGCCAATACAGTGATCAGAGTATCTTGACCATTGAACAGATCCTGACAGTATAGAACAAGCAATCCCATCCCATGTAGAATAAATCTCATGAGCCCTGTCTAACACACTGTTAAAGTGATGTGAGCAGCACAATGCATTTAGCTGTCTGAGTTCATCTATGACTACTGACAATAATGGTATTTCTTCTTCTTCTGTTGACATTAATGTTTCTCACTTATTTATCGGGAGTGAGAGAGACAGCAAAATTCAAGGTCGCATTATCCTCGGAATGCACTACTAACTAAAAAAACTAAATCAAGTTTGATAACTTAGCACAATATATGTGCTTTAGGCAGAAGGTCACTGCTTTTTGTTGCTGTCTTTTTGCACTTGTAAACATAAAAAATACAACATTGGTACAGTTTCAACATAACTTCTGAAGCTAAGCCGTGTATATCACTACATTGCATGATAGTTAAGTGCAATAAATGAACAGTGATAGTTAAGTATTTTAATATCCAAAAAATATGTTCCTGTAATGCCTTTTTATTTCTCTTAGTGAAATTATGTTGTTTGTAAAGACTGCTGAGTGCAATTACTTGTTATTTATTTTATATTGTAAACACAGATAAAGCCCTGGGCACCACATGTAACCCACTGAGAATCTGTTGAAAGATACTTAAGATTGTAAAACTTTGAGGAAGCACTTGTGTAACTAAATATTGCTTAAAAATAGACAAAATAGGGACATACAGTTCCCTAAAAAATCCCTACCTGGTACATTGAATTTTTTAACTTCCTCCACCCCATGGAGCTACTCCTCACAAGCAGAACAAAAAGCACACATTTCCCTCCTGACTCTTAGAATCTGCATGTTGTTGTTTCTTTTTCCTAATTTTTCTACAACTGAAGCACATCGGAGGGAACAACTGCACAAATATCAAACAAGTAAAGCAGAGCAATGTTTTAGCCAGTTAGTGGCAATCCCTTTTTGTTTTTCTCTAAGCCTTCAACAGTGCCCTTGGGGACCTCAAGGTCATCGCAGGGATGAATCATCCTGTTACCTATTTCTGTGTATTTCTGCAGTCATTACTGAGAGGAAATCCTGGCCAAAATGTCAGACCATTTTAGATTTACAGTGATAATGATTTCTACTGTGTGTGCCTTAAATCTTTCTTTATGAGAGTAATTAAGTATCACAAAAAAAGTATTATTTCATCATTCACCAGTCTACTGCTATTACCAAGCTTATCAAGTGTTTACTGAGCTCTAATTGAACTCAAGACTGGAGAGTAATAATCCAGTGTCAAGCTTCAGATCGCTAATGTGACATCATTGATGAGAAATAGCTGCCAGCTTGGTACACTCAAGCTAACTCAGGGTAATGTTTTGATTAATACTGTATCAGCCTTTTTGTCTTCCCTCATGATAAATAGATGGGAGTTAATTACAAAGACTTCTCATTCTTCCTATTGCTCTGTCCATGAAAAGCTGTAAAGCTGTGTGTTGTCAATAAGGGCAATTAAGTAAGATAAATAAGATTACTTAAAGATACACATGCACAGCTGTGTGGATGTGGACAAATATCAATGCACAACCACAATGAAGCATGTATGTTAAAATATAAACTAAGGCAATAAATCCAGTAAATGTGGACTGAAGTGACATTTAAAGCAGTGCATCATCAAATTTGAGTCTTTCTTGCCCACTCCAGCGTGAAAACAGCCAGTGTCAGTTTCATCAATCATATCCTCTGCAATCTCTAGTGCTTTGTGTTTGTCAGAGAGTTTCAAAGGAGCAGAATGAGCAAAACCATCCATGCTCAGTATAGCAAGTGATGAAATCATTTAGTAAAGACTAAAGGGGGAAAGAAGAGAAAAAGACAGTATATCCATGTATAGTAACTCATTGAAAAATGAAGCTAAAGTATTCTCATCTAATATGAAGGCTCTGGAAGAAAATGAAGGAGGGAAGGAAAGAAGAAAGAAAGAACTGTAGAAATGGGTGCTTGTAAGCACAAGGCCACACCAGATCAATATATGTGGGTTGATCGCATGCCAACAGTCTTTGTGAGGCTGTTTTGAAATGTGGTTTGGGCTACTCACCCACATGTAATGGTCAATGCAACCCTCAGTGTGCTCCCAGTATTTCAAAGACTTTTAGTTCATTAAACTTATTATACCACTTATTCAAACTGTTCACATAGACGGTGTCTTTGAAGGTTTTAAACTAGTGAATTTGAGAAGAAAGCAGAGAAACAGTAAAACACTTAAGAAAACTAGACTAATAGTAGGGCCCAGGACTTTACGCTTGAACCTTTTAACAAACAATAGCATCTGTGTACAATTATAACTTAATCTATAACTGAATTAAATTAAAAACTGAAGAAACAAAACTTAATTGATGACCTTTGTATTTGATTGACATTAAGGGCTTCTTTTACCAAAATCAACCAAATGCAAGTGTTACTGACATAAAAACTAATGAGTCAGTAACCCACATATGATGACTTTAGAACAGTTACAATATACAGGATCACCAGAACAACTCATTCATCAGCAAAACAATATACTAAATGTGGTTTAAGTGTATGTATGTCTTATGAACCTTGGCACACAAAAGAAGAAACCCTCTCTTGTTAACAAATGCAGCTGAAATAAAATACTTCTTACTCCTTTAAGTCTTGTGTGAAATATGACCTCCAGTTTAGCCACCATTCAAATAATTAGCCTACTTGTTTTTGGTAGAGAATCCAGCATTGGTACCCTTCTCCTCTGCCTGCCTTTGGTCAATATGTAATTGTAGGAAAAATACTGTCGCTTGCAGTGTATTAAATTAACTGGATTGTTTCTGGGTGTGATGAATTATCTCGGGGTGTGATAAATTGGCACCCGATTGTAATTACATTTACATAATGTCTTTTCTGCTTCATTTCTGCTCCTGTATGTGCCGGAAATTCCCCAGTAACACTGTAGCAAGATCTGGAAATAATTCTTAATATTCATTGTTGTCTTTGGAATCTGTCAAAAGTTTAACATAGTTTTGCCACAAAGACATTAATCACTGTCACACTGTGCAATTTCTGTAATAAACTTAGAAGAGTCATAAAGTCTCATTAATAATCATAAAAAGAAAATCACAGTCTTACAGCAATTAAGCATATCCAGCATTAATGATACTATGACATGTAGAGTTTTCATTTTTTTAATTATGAAAGAATAGATTAATTTTAAAAAAGAAGTCAGAAGAGTCAATCTTACAACAAAAAGTTGTAGCTTCTATACAACCTAATATATGTAGAATGTAGAATTACAATAGGCGTTTATTGTGTCGTTGACAGTAAGCAGTACATAAGTAAAGTGATTTGATCCAGATCACTACCCTACTACTGTAAGTATACAAAAGTCTCGCTAGCTCAGTTACTATAGCTGCAGTCATGATTAGGGTTTTAAGTCAGAACATATGTATCCTTACAGACTAGAACCCTGTTTTTCACTTGTACACTCTCTGAAACACCTAAATATCAAAAGAAAAAACCTCTTCTTACTATTCACAGATCTATAGACTTTTGGACTGTTTCGGGACAGAAGGGACTAAATTCCTTGATACATTACCATTTATGTTTATTGCATAACTTGGGTTTCCCCAGAGCTTAGCTGGGGTTTCACTATTTGAGTTAAGCCCATAAGGTCAGCTGCCCTCTGGATGAACCTTGTGAAATGTGTGAGGAGGGTGACTGACCAAAGAGTATGAACACATTCTCTCTGGTGCTGATCATGCATAAGGGGCTCATGTAACCATTGCCATGACTCAAGAAAACATACTGAAGTCAAAGCAGGTGGTGTACCAGGAGGCATGGGCTTGGAGGCAGAGGAAATCCTGCCTGTCTGGTAAAAGAAAAACATCTGGTAAAATGGCTGGGTCCTTTCCAGGTCAGGCAGAAGGTGGAATGTCTCCAGATCTATATACCAGAGCATCAACAATAACCATATCTTTGGAAACATGTTTATAAAATTACACCTAGCTTTTTTGAGTTCCAGTCAGTTTAAGGAAATATTTTTTCTGTGTTGTTCTCTTAACGGTAATACATGAAATATGACCTTTCCCAGGATGCATTGTTGACAGTGTTTGTTTTTTTCTGAGATGAAATTTGACACAAAGTCTATGATGCATGTTGAGAGGGGTTGATTTGTAGTCAGAGGATGTCAAGGTCTGTTTCTGCTGTCTTCTCTTTCCATTTCTCACCATATGTCAAAGGTAAACATGTTTGTGAGAGTTGTTGCATGCATTTGATTTTGCGTGTGATCTTGGCTCCTTCAACCTAATTCACTGATTTGGTCCAAATCCAAAGCCACCTAACTGACATACAGATTTAAGACCTCTCAAAGGGCTCATATTATTCTTTTCTTGTTCTGATGTTACTTATATAGTTTTGTGAAGTTAGGTGCCCAGAGCTTGAGGTGTGCGTGTATTTGCATGCTGGCTGTTAGTGAAACATCCAGGTTTCAGTCTGGTCAGTTTGCTTTGTTCTCAAGAGTTTTTTTGTTTTTTTTTTAATTCTGCATCAGTTGATGGCAAATGGTGTGGAAGTCCACAACTCCAGTCACCACAACTCCACTAGTGCTAGTTTACGTGTTCTTCAGAAGTCGATAGTGTATGTCTTGCAGAAAGTGTGTATTCAGCTGTCAAGGAAAATTAACTTTGTTTACTTTTCCCAAAGACAAAACCATTAAACAACAAAGGATACTGTTACAGACCAGCGACAGACTTTGAGTAATGTTTTCATCTGTTCACGACACTTAACGGACAACTGAATCATATAATATTGTATCAATGGAGCCCCAGAACAAAATATACAAAAAAAAAAACAAAATAAGCATAATATGACCACTTTAATAGTCAGGCCTTGACATTTTAATACATTTTTTGTTTGAAAGTTCACTTTTTACCAGCACATCTAGGCATCACTTTGCCTTCCACAATCTCCCTCAGAAAGATATTGCTCATAGGCTTTACGGTAGGTGTTTCCTGCCAGGAATAGGCTGCACATCACTGTTGCCTTGTTGCTCATTAAATAATTACACAGAATAATTTATCCATACATGTCAGAGTCTCCGCCTTACACGCACACCTCACACCAGAGAAATGTATATATTTATTTACATGTTAGATTTTGCTGTTAAATATCATGTCCTAGGCTTTTTTTGTGATTATCAGTCCAAGGATTCATCCTGTGTCTGGAGCAGTTGGAGGTCAGAGCTTGGCCTGCAATGTTCAGCTGGCGCAGCATGAGGAGACACATCCATATTTTATTCTCGCCCGTGGCAAGAGCTGAGCTATAGATAGCACTTTATTCTTGCTCCTCTGCAAACAGTAGAGGCCTTAAAATACAAGTAGAGGAAAAAAGCTAGCAGAAAGGAAAAGTGTCTGACTAAAGACGGGGCATTACATGCTTTCCGGTGGCTGGGAGTGACAAGGCATGAGACAGGGATGGGTTGGGGTTGTTTCTTTCTTGGTGTTTGTTGTCTTCCAGATTTCTTAAAATGTTTTCAGTTGTCAGTATATTTTCATTTTTTCCTGTCTAAGCAATCACCATTGGAGAAAATGTAGTGCCAACCATGTCTTTCCTTCTGTGATGTAACAAGAAAGAATTTGCAGTTATCTTCCAATTTGAAATATCCAAGTTTTTCATCTCCTGTCAAATCTCAGTTTTTTTTTCAAATGTCTGTCTCCTCCAACTCAGCCAATGGCATAGATGATGTGCTCTCGCTATGACTGTATTTATGTCATATGTGGGATAGAGATATGAGACCTTGTGATTCCCAAAGTCAAAAGCAAAGAATCCATTTTTTTTTAATAGGGAGAGCATTATGGGACCATACTGGTTCCCTTTTATTTTGATGTCTCTCCCCCTTACTGTGTTTTGACTCCCGCCTCTGATCTATTTCTTCTCCGATCACTTTCTTTTCCTAAGTCTGTCTCTTAAATATACAACCAACTGCAAACACAAATCCATTTCATAAGAAATGTTTTTGCAAGTGGGTTACGTTTTCTCCTAGCATAGTATGATTATGTTGACAATTAACATAAATGACATAAATATCATAAATAAGTCATAAATATGTTGATACTGAGCATATAAATAAAAATTTCCCACACAACATATTTTATCTACAAAAATTGGCTTAATAGAGAAAAGCTTCAAAGTGATTTCAGACACATCCTTTAAACAAAACCACAATCTTTCTCTATCCTAACCGAAGTGCTTTTCTTGCCTAAACTTTACCACACACGAAACTAAGGAGTCACACTTGTGTGCTACCATTCCACCTGATTGTCTAATCTGCATTTTATCCCCACTGTCATCTCCTTCCTATTTTCTTCAACATCCATAGCATCCATTGTCCAACCATCCCGTCTTCACACTTCCTTTGCTGTATCTCTTTCTCTCTCAGCCACTCTCCCTTCATGTCAAGGTCTCTTGTCTTCTCACTTTTGACTTTTGTCTTTTTCTTTGTATCTGTCTAACTCCTTACTCTTGCTTCATGTACCTGTCACACTTCCAGAAGCAGTGCTGTCAAAGCTTTCCCAGAAAGCTAGACTGGACTGCTCTTGTTGAAACAATGGCAAATTTAATAAATCACAGAGGAAATCAGAGCTGGGGCCAAACTCCCTTTTCCTCCTCATTGATTTCCTCTGTGCTCATTTGCTCCCCAAGCCGTGAAGGTGATGAGCAACAACAAGGGACCACAGATGTGAGTAGTGTGGTATGTGTGTGTGCGTGTGCGTACCCATGTGAATGTGACTGCATGCAAAAGGCATGCAGAAGTGATTGAGAAGTGAGTCATTTTTGTTTAATCTTATGTGGTCTTCCTGCCTTTAAGTGGCTATTGCTGCTACATCTGGATTATATTAAACTGTATGTTTTAAATGGTGGCAGCTAGGCTGGATAATACATTTTTTTTTCAAATCATCCATCCATCCATTTTCTTAACCGCTTATCCTCGTAAGGGTCACGGGGGGGTGCTGGAGCCTATCCCAGCTGTCATCGGGCGAGAGGCGGGGTACACCCTGGACA
>JAUMHL010000004.1:8955472-8968154 GCA_032362345.1 Sandelia bainsii
TGAAGACATGTATCTTTTCATGAAAAACATGGTCATTCCTATGTGTGTCCAAACTTTTGACTGGTAGTGTATATATGAATAAAGGTTGGGGTGCTAAGTGATCAATAACTAACAACTTTCACTGAATTTAAATGCACTGGCCACTTATAAGCAATAATATGGGATACCAACCACAGTAGCAATTAGACAAGTACACACACAACTATACAAACAACTACCACAATACAAACTGAATTACTTTCTTAATTTCACCTTGCAATATTATGTGTTTTACATTATCAAATGAAGCCCAGAACTGCAAACTTTAGAGATGTTACATCAGATTAGGTTACATCAGATTGGTAGATATTGTCATATACAGTCTGACTGCGCATATCAGCTAACACTCCCTATTCAAGATAAAACTAAACTAAAAACTAACCTCACCAGACCAATGTCCAAATATTAATTTCACCATACAAATATCATAGAATTTATGTAGTGATAACACAATAACTAAATTTTTGACATACTGTGGCAATGGAAATATGTCTCAAAAGTAAATATCCAGGCTTTTGGCTAAAGGGAATTTTATATCTTAAAACAAAAATAAAACGGTTTGGTTTGACTTCTGGGCTTACTCTTCAATCTTAGATGTTTTGATATAACACCTCTGGTCATTGGCTGGGGTCTGCTGGCCAACAACCTATACAGTACTGTATCTAAATGGAAAAGTATGTGGACAATGTAAACAGGGTTTACTGCAAATGTAAGGTGAATTGTGGTGTGCTGCATCATTTCTTCGGTTCTCATATAGGGGTATCATGATGGCTCACTTCACTAATACCCAGACCTAAGAGCTAAATCACATCATCATCTGTGCATTTTCTGGATTTCACTCAATTATTGTAACTGTTTACATTGCCAGGATACATGAACAGATCTCAAGGAAAAACAGCATGAGAGGAAGCTAGGTGGTAACGCCACATAGCAATTCACACATCGGAAAATAATTCAAGTAGTGTAAAATAATGTTTTATAAAGAGCTATGACTGCCTGCACATGATGCTTGGTGTGTAATGAAGCAACGGTCAAGCCAGTTCAAAGCTAGGACACACATGAGGCTCTGTGTAGGGATTTGATGGTTTCCTTCTGTTGGAGATTTGCTCAGTGACCAGATTCTTAACAATCTTTTTGCTAATTGTGCAAACTATAAACAAAACAACTTTTCTGGAAGGCTTAAAAATACCATGACATGTAGTCATTGGCAGACATAGATAGCATGCTGCAGCCATGAAAACAAGCAAACAAACTGGCTCAACAGAGACAGATTCTTCCTGACCTAAAAAAACAACAGCAACCTTCTACGGAGTAAAACATGAATATAGAAGGTGCCTTTGAAAGATCTAGACAGCTTAGAACCCATAAGGATTTTAAAACAGATGCCGAGTTGGCCAATTGTGTTCTGAACGTTCATGTACGTTCTGTGTCCTCTACCTGGTAACGTGAGCTTTTGAGTCTGGGGAGGAGTGGCGGAGGAAAACAACTCTGTCCAATTTGGACTGAAGTAGCGTTTCTATATGACAATGTTTCAGAACCGCACTATATGGACAAAAAAAAAATTCTGAGATTAAAGGCAGAAGTAGGAAGTCAAAATATTCTAAGGATAAAGTAGGAATAGTATGACAATTGACACTTTAAAGTCAGGATATTCTGACTTTACTCTCAAAAGATTCTGATTTTGATTCAGAATGCTACCTAGGTTAGATTTCTCTGGAAGAACTTTTGCAAGAAGGGGAGAGAACTTAGCATTAACCTACAAATGCAGGTGGAGGATTTAGTAAAAGAATGCTTTAGTCTATAGGTGCCCTGGTAGCCCAGTGGTTACAGAGCATTCCACATAACCACAGTGTCCTAGGTTTGAGTCCAGCTGGGGACCTTTGCTGTATGTCACGCCCCTTCTCTTCTCCTGTTTCCTGTCTGCTTCTTCACTAGAATTTGATATATAAAGATTCATTTATTTCTGCATTGTAAAGCACTTCATAAGTCATAATTTGATAGGTGTTACATCAGTGTTTTTTTTTTTTTATATTTATAGCTTTGTTTTGAAGGAAACTAACAACTCTGCTATTGTAAATATTCCATTCATACTGTAATATCAGAAACAATGTGAATACTTCTGCCTCTTCGCTTTCATCCTCTGCCTCTTCATCTCCCTATTCTTCTACTCTTCCATGCTCATTGGCATGCATGATGAGCATCCACTGGGAGCAACACATCACCATTATTCATGGAAAGACTGTCTCAGAGCCAGACTGACACATGAAAAGATGTTGATGATAGGTGGGGGTACTGTGGTGGTTGGGGTGATGAATGGCCTTTTGGAAATTACTGTACTGCTGTAAGTTTGGGCACAGAGCTGTTTTCACAGTTTTCTGTGTGATTGTTTGTTGGGCCACAAACTGCCAACATGGTAGTTTCAGTGCAGGCTACTTTCAGATGTAAAACTGCAGCACTACACTCAGAAAAATCATTACTGCTTGCAGATATGTTGAAGATCTCACTATCTATATACTATACTACTTCACAAGACATATGAAACAAAGCAATGTCTATTAAGAGAGGCTATAAAGACATAGAACATATAATTGGATACCATTTACCCCCATTTCAGACAGTCTGTTTTTTCCAACTTAATAAGCAGAGCAATGTCTACTCATAATTAGTGTCTTTGTTGGCAAAAATGAGCCAGACAGATCAAACTGTAGGAAATCCCTGTGTTTTTGTTTGACTATTTCTAATTGTTAAGAAAGGGAAGCAATCCTCTCTCTCTCTATTCCCCCTTCTTTCTTCACCGCCAGTTGTTTTGGAGTCATTCATCAGGAAGAGTGAGACTGAGCCATCAGGGGAAGCGTTGGCAGGATCCCTGTAGAGATGAGGCAATATTGAATTGATGGAATTGTTTAAAGCCCAGAAAAAATAGAATAGAAGGAATAACATTGTGCTATATTTTTATGGTGTCTAAACTGAGCAGCATAGTGGCACTTGATGCGTTATGTACTCTAATCTATTATCTTAAAAATAATAATAATAATAAAAGAATAAATAAATCAAGCTATTTTGGGTTTATGACTTTATACATTTGTTTTGTATGCATTTTTACTAAATATCAAATGTCTGTCCTGATTTTGAAAATGATTTTAACTTTAAAGCTTTTTGACATGCCACTTTCACTTTGCATCTCTTTCTCTTAGCCATTGACCCAAACACAGAGTCAGTAGAGGATTTGATGCAGAGGTTCCAGGACAGTTTCCGTGTTCCTAACACGCCAACAGACATGTCTCACTACCAGCATGTCATGCACAGCTCATCAACAGGCCGCCGGAGGGTCCCAAGCCACAACAGAGGTAAGACAAAGTCATACAAAATTGTTTGTTGAAAGAATGTTGCAGGCCTTGTACAAAGTATAATTTACATTGTTTGTGTGCTTTCTTTCAATTTATTGTCCATGGCAGTGTTTGCCTTGCTAATTTAGTTGTTTTGGACCAGGTAATTGTATTATTAAACTGTTTCCACTTATCCTTGTTAGATGTGTAAATTTAGATTTTTTTTTTATTTAACATTTTTGTTCCACCCACCAACACACAATAGCATCCATTACACAGCTTGTCCTCTGAAAATCACTTTGTGACTTGCTTTTTATAAAATATCAAACTTGAATATCAAATCCGACTGCATGGCTGCATTTATTTATCCTAAGGAGGGTGCATAAAAACAGCTTAAGCATTGCTTGCGTTCATAAAATCAGATGTTCATGAAAAGATTCATTGACTTTAAGATTAGGGATTAGAAGATATATAAATAAAAAATATAATAATAAATATTTCCATTCTCACCTTTATAACTCTATAAAGGACTCTCCGTATTGTATCTTTAATTAAATGGGGTATTTTATGTATGGGTTCTGGTGTGATTGTGTGATTGAGTGAAAGCTGCTGTATGTATTCACTTGTCTTCACAGGGTAAAAAAACGTTGTATTGAACTGAACTGGATTTTGAATAAAATCAGTGATTACATATTTTACTACAACCACTGTCAACTTGCTATGTTGACTTTCTGTTTGATTAAAAAATCAGTTGTGAGCATGGTTTCATTAAAGCATGTGAAAAACAGTTCCCAGTTTTGAGATATTACACAGTGGTGACATTAACTTCTACCGCAGCAGTGAATTTAGCTCATTACCAGAAACATCCCCAGTCATTTTAATAAGACAAGGTGTAAAAATGTACTGTATGTCTATGGTCATATTATTATCACCAGTGGGGAATTCACACTGAAAATTAGAAGTTAACCTTGAGTTCTCCTATGCAGAATAACTTAATGTCCATAATGATGATCACAGTCATCTACAGTACTGTAGAAGCAGCATAAAACACTGAACTATTTTACATATTCTGCATACATACTGTACATACGTATGTGGGGATTATTAATCTTTCCACTCATGTTCCACTCAAAAACACTTCACCTTGGTTTGTGCTTATCTTATTTAACTGTGAAATCTGAAATCTTGTTTCAACCTCCTGAGCAAATGATGCCTAAAAAATGAAATCCATGCAGGTCAAGCTCTTTAAATCTCTGTGAAGGACACTGCTGAGAGATGTCCTCTCTGAGGTCAAAAGTAACACAATCTCCTTTGATAACGCCTATAATTAGGCGTGAAAATGTGTCCTCTGTACAAAAGTGTAGCCAATACTACAAACATGATAATGGGACAAACACTTAAACTGAGGAGGAAACTCCTAGTTGGAGCAAGGTTAAAGGAGGAAATTAATTGGTCAGACCCAGAAGGTTACTGCTGTGTAAGTAAAATTAATGCACTGCCAAATTCCTTGAGAACTGCAACAGGTAGAGCCTGAGGAAAATGGATTGTGGTTACAGATGCTTTTCTATCCCATATTAGTTGATTTACCTTTTTATGTTGTGCAGTAGCTACAGTTCTTAAATTTTCCTTAACCTCTGTGTGTATTTGCATGTTTACAGGTAAGCCGTAGATTAGACTTGAAGTCTGTACAAGTGGCTGCAAGTTTTTTTTTTCACTTCACCAATGAATAACTTTAGCCGTGTAAAAAATATTTGTGCTTAATGAACTGTGGGCCATATTATAGACAATATGGCTCAGTAATAATGTGTATGACAGTTGTCTACTGTATATCTTGCAAGTCTAACCAAGCTGCACAGACAGATGGAATGGAAGACATCATCTGTGAAGTTTACGAGAAGTGACAGGAGGTACTTAAGCAGAGCTATTGGAATTAATGTCACTGTCACACATGACATAGAATACAGGCAGAGGTCACAATAAAGACAGAGCAGTTTTACCCATCTTCCAATCTATTTTAAAACCATCTACTTGTAAGTGACAAATCCCACTTGCATGAAGTAGGATTTCCCCATAAAGGTCATGTCTTTATGTCAATTTAATTACTTTTAAAAATCCCATACTGGGAAAAAGAATTTTCTTGTCTTTCCATAAAAGACTAAACTTGAGCTTTGGTTCCCAAAAGCACTTTAAGGCTGTGTTCACTCAATTTCAGTATGTCTGAAAAATTTAGTGCTTGCCTTGTAAAAGTTGGATCTAGTTGAATCTGGCAAAGCTCTGCTTTGGTCAGTCATGTGCATGTGAGCGAGTATTACTTGAGGCTTATTTTGAATCACAAATATTATATTTCTGTTGTTTAATTTGAGATTGTCATGACCAATGTTTAAACTGTTGCCACTGGGCAGCCCTGTCTCCTAAATATTCAATTTGTATACAACTAAACTGCACTCACAAATAAATTTTTTGGGGAATGTAACTGCAACCGCATTAGGTTTTCTGTTAAGATAATGATCTTACGTTCACAATTAATGTAAAAGACAAGTTGCAAATACGTTAATACTAATGTACACAGGCAATGTATTTTTGTACGCCAAAATATTTGATCTACAACGGCCTGTTTTCTCTTCAGCAAAAATATTCAATGTTGCAGTTCAGCATTGAGATATTTGACTCCAGTGTTATTAATGGTTTTTATGGTCGGATTCAGGACTGGCACTGGGTTAAGGTCAGGGAAAGACTGTGGGCTGGGTTAATGGAGAAAAATGTAACAGTCACACACAACGGCTGCATTAAAATTTAAACCAAAACAATCTTTTCTCAAATCCTGACCTCAGGACTTTTCTTGCCTAAACCCAACCTCATGCGGGACTTTGGTCTCAAACTCAGGTTTGCGGCTTGTCAGCTACATAGTATACACCCACCATCCACCCCAACCACCTCCTTGCGACTACACTTCGCGTTAACGAATATAGCGCATAATTCATTCCAGAAATACACTACCAGTCAAAAGTTTGGACACACATAGGAATCACCATGTTGTTCATGAAAAGATACATGTCTTCAGCTGTGTTACCATAATTAAAAAATGATTTTCTAATGATCACTTATCCATTGAAAGTTAAAAAGCTTGCATTAGCAAACACAAAGTGCAATTGGAAGACAGTACTTACGTATGTTTGCTGATGATAGCCCTCTGTAGGCCTCTCTTTATGAAAACATTTAAAAACAGCTTAAAAAAACAGCTACAATAGTCATTTGCAATGTTAGTAATATCTACACTGTAATCTGCTTTTCTTTCACAGACATGGTCATTTCCAAACTTTTGACTGGTAGTGTATATTTCACCACAACATGGTAATTACGTTCGCTACAAAAACGTAATCGCAGTTGCAGTTTAGTTGTATATGTACGTAATTTTTAGGAGACTGGGTAACTGGGATAACTTTCCACAGTTTTACAGGCCTGTACTTTGAGGTTTTTAAACACACACTTTATCCTTCTGACGGAACTTCCCTGAATGTATGTCATTGTGTTAAAACACCGTCAGTCTGAACAAAAGTTATTGATAAATAATATTATTTAAACATTATTTTTAACCCCACTCTGGTATTACCATATCCTAAAAAATGCCTTTGGGCAAAGGACGTGAGTCCCACATCCAAGGAGAGGACATGACTACCCCAGCAATTCACCACTATCTACTCACACTAGCAAAACAGGTGCTCCACACATTTACATCTAAAAAACAAGCCTCTGCCAACAAATTCCTCCAGACTGGAGTAAGAAGCTAGGATGATGATTTCAACAGCTTCCTCATTTTCTCGTACCATGATGCTGATGTGGAGCACAAGGAGCAAGAACGTAACCTACTACTGTTAACATTACAGACAGCAGGCTACTCTACACAAGAACAAAGTGATTGTCCTTGGCATCGGATAGGGAGAAGAAACAGTCGGTACTATGAGGATATGTTGCATAGTAGGTCATCCAACATTCAGCGTGCTATGGGATGCTGACCCAACACAGAAAATACACATTTTTTCCTTTTAAGCCAGAGAGATGGGGGAGAAAGCATGCTGCTAATGGCCAATCAATGATGTGCTGTCTGTGTTGGTGATTTTCTCCAAAGCTGTGTAGGAGTAGGAACAAGAGCAAATAAACAAGTGGTATAGAATCACATCACACTAGTGCCTGGTTGTCAAATAAAACTGCCTGTAGTTTACAAATAAAAGTACCTCAATTAACTTGATGTGTATTTCCATTATGAAGACAGCATGTCTGCATATCTACTCAGCTTGAAAACTACGGTAGCATTGTGTCTGCTCAGCTACACCCAGCAGCTGTTCATCTACTCTTCTCCTGGAGTCCACAAGCCTGCATATTGAAATTTAGCTTCATGGGAACATTCCTTACTTCCCTGTCAGCATGCATTGCCCTAGTTTCCTCTAGCACCATCTTATACCTGGACTCTCAGAAAATGGCTCATGCACAAATTTTACAGTTACACTCATTACCTTCACTTTTAAATTTTCTCACCTTGGCAGTAAATATCAGGACCTCATCTGGAGGATATTTCACAAAGCATGATCAGGAAGATGGCCAGATTTAAAATTACCATCAACTTACATTATTGATGAGATACTGTATAAACTCATATACATTAATAGAAATTTACAAGCAATCATTAACATATAGTAATTTTGCATGGCCTTCATCACATGGCATCCTATTACCCCTGACCAGCTGTCAGTTACACACATTTCCACTTCATTAGTCTTGAGAACATAGGATAGCTATCTGAGTATAAAAAAGTCAAAACAAAGCCAGACTAGTCTGATTGCCAAAACCTCCTATGGAGGTGGTTGCCAGCATAAGAGGTATTCTAGACGGAGGATTGAAAAGTTGTAAATGTATTCATCTCTCCAAACTGAATATACAGTCTGAGCTGTGATAGTATGGAAGTAATCTCTGCCAGTTGCCAGATGTATCTTACTTGAACACCATCCATGCAAGTCATCTATGTGTTTGTGTTGTTGCAGCACAAGCCATTTTTTATCATGTTATCCAGCAACAGAAAGCTATCAAAGAGGCTACAGCTACTAGTATACTGCTGCGTCTTCTAGTTTTTTAGGCAGGTTTGAAAAAGCTTTTGAAAAAGCTTTATGGTTTAAATTGCAATCTTCTTGACTGAAATGCCACATTGATATCTAGCACAATCTTGCTTCATGCATGCCACATAAATATCCAAACAGGTATATACAGTATTCTAGCATGTGTCAAACATAATTGATGTTAAAACAATCTTACACAGTTTTACTCACAGTTCAACCTTCAGAAGAATTGGTGCAAAGAATGAAGAGTTAGCCCTCTGGACTACTCAATCAATTATTTACTGCCTGAGAAAAGTTGTTACATCCTATCATCAAAGTGTATCGCAGCAGTTTTCCCATGTCATGTCAAGTTTGGGGAGAGAAGCCCTTTCTTTTATAGTAGTGCAACCCAATGGATATGCCTTTTTCCAGCTGTTTGAACACTGGTACAAATGATTTGGAATGCTGCAAGATACTAAAAGCCATTTGTCTTACGTTTGGTCCAGAATAGCAGTTCATCCTGTACTTTTTTATTATTATTTTATTTAGTCTTTGCTTCTTTCTTTAGTGCTTTAAGTGCAATTAATTACAAATGATTCATATTCTAAGAAATGTTCAAAAAAGAAATTTGCTTTGTGGGGAATTGTAGAGTTACAGAGACAGGTATCATCACCATGCCACAAAATGGATGCCTAACGGTGGGCAGGCAAACATTGTATTGGTTAATTCAACCTCCTTGTCCCGTTACTAGGCCAAACAGTGAAATTGAATATATAACGTGTGATAGTACATTGACAAAAATAAATTTGTTGCCTACAGAGAACATGCAAGAGGGTTAATATGACCTTATTGCTCCCATTAGCTACAATATGGCATTATACAGTATGCCCTGGGAATGGCAGTTTTTGTTGTCTATAGATGGACTCGCTTCTTTTCCCAGGCCTGTGATCAGCATCAAGAAGAAACCAGCATGTGTAAGAGACATAGTTGTAGCGTTGCTCTCTCCCACACATTCTGCTAGGTGCTGAGCAGTGGTCACTTTTGGCCTCAAGTAGAAAAGAACTTTCCACTTGGAATATTGCGATGTATATTAAGAGGTTACTTGCTTGTGTCATTTTATCAAGCCACAGTCATCCCTAGAGTTTGCAAAATAAAAGAAATGTTCTTGCTCACTCCAAGCTACCACTACCACTTGCAAAAGAAAAACATCCAGTTTATTCAAGAGTATATCAGGTTTGACAATGGAAAAGAAAATATCAGTGTCTCCAACAGTCAAGAAATCAATTTAATAGTTTATTCCAGTGTTTGTAATATAGCAAACATTTTTGGCATAACTGCTCTACCTTCAAACATGGATGATGTTTGATGTTATTTTGTATTTGTGTTGGTGTGGATGTTTTCTGGTTGTGGTTCTTTCCTTTCCTTTTGAACTAAGAACAGCTGTAACAAGGTAAAACAATTTCCCTCTAGGATTAATAAAGTTTTTTGAATCTTGAATCTTGAAAACATGCACTTTCTAATAGTCTCTGAAAAGCTTATTTACAGCCTTAGGCCATGATGCCTGTAAAACTAGAGTTACAATATGTAGCCATTCTTGTTCAGCTGTAGCCACTATTCCAGAAACACTTTGAAGTCACAACACATTGCAGTTTTGTCAAATATTAAGATTTGTCCTTAAAAACGTATTTCCTCATTTGCATGCACCTCTGTGCATGCTATTCCCTGCTGTGGTATTAATACATTTCCATGTGATGGCTAGAAGCTGTGGTAGTGGTTTGATGTGTCACAACGAATACTTCGGCTCATTATGGTGAGGATAACCTTATGGTTATTATCTAGCTTTTCTCGTGTTTAATTGATGCTTTGAAGTAGCACATGAAAGTAGTTCTGTGCTGTCTTGTTTGTGTATGTGTGTCTGTGTGAGAGTGAAAAGCGAGAGAGTGTGTATGTGTGTTTGCGTTTCGTGGTGCTTGAATTCATTCTCTGCTCAGCTCCACTTTCAGCAGTACTCAATCTCCACTGCAGACAAAACACAGTGATTACAGCTGTGGGTCTGCAGCCCTAGGGCTTCTCTACAACAGGCCATGCAGTTGATCTACTGCCAAGTCAGAGCAGTGTGTGACTGTTTCTGTATGTGTTTTGTGTGTGAGAGACCTGTAGAGACAGACAAAAAGAGAGAGAGAGAAATCACACAATTATTTGCTGATCCATCTGACAAAGTTTCTTTTCTCTTATTAAAATTCTCTTCAAATCATGAGTGCTAATTTAGTCAGTCTGTTATGTATACGTTTATTTTCACAGATTTTCGTAGCATAAACACACAGATTTTCTGTCCATTTGTATGTCTCCATCTAAATGTTTTTGTTGTTTCCAAGAAGATGATCATCAGCTGTTTCTTAACACAAATAAGCCCTGATAAAGTTCTAACAAAAATATCAGAAAACAATCAAACTTATTTTATCTGATCAGTAATATACAATAAGTTTGCTTAGTTATAAGTAATCAAGCTACCAGACTATACAGTTTTAGACTTCTTACCCTATGTTATACCCTATATTAGGTATACCCACTGAGTTCATTTTCTTTTGTGAGACAGCGTATTGTACTTAAATAATCTTCCCAGGCAAGACAGCTGTTCAGTGGAGAGAGCAGTAATTGTACTCAGTTAATGATGAGAAACGATATTTATTAGTTTTTTTAGTGTGGCAAAGGTTGAGAATGCTGTTGGTGTTGACACATGGCACAAGGCATAGAGCAAATAGCCATGAAATTTGGGGTTATCCTTTCTCTCAGCCAGTCATGCCTCTTCTGTCTGGCTAGGAGGGAGGTTCAGGAGGAGCAAGTAAAATTATTCTTTTCATTATTTCATTAAATACATAGTGATTTGTGTTCTTTCTAAAACCAAATAAAGACAGCAAAGGTTCAACTGTACTGCAGTTTCAGAATGATTCTTTAAAACCCACCTTTGAGTATAATCTATTCATACTGTTACATTCTTTGATGCTTTGACTCTCAGAGTTTGAAGATATTTGATGTTGCCTACAGCTGCATTAATACTGTATTGGCGTTGTCTTATTTTAGAGAAAGTGTAAGCAGTTTCCAAAATGATCAAGTTAAATTTATAGGCTTATTCCGAAAATGAGTGACATCACAGACATAGAATATGAATCACCTTAACTAATATCAAAACAAACCTATGTTGACTGATGGTTTTACCAACTGCTTTTAATGAGTGACAAAAAGTGTTTCCACCTTTTACATCCCTATCATTCCTATCTAAAATAATTGTGTTTGTGTGGATTTTTTGTATCTTAGAATATACAGTATTTAAAAACTGCAGCTACTGATGTCCCAAACCTCTACTTTCACACACTCTTTCCTCTTCTGTGGGGTTAATAGAATATCTTTGTTAGAATTATCTTTGTCTGTATACTCCATAATGTCACTAAAGGGATTTCATCGACATATTGCTAGTATATCCACTAACCGCCTTCCTGCAGTGGTTACCTTTTCATTTTAGGATTGCTTTTAAGATTTCACTTTATCAGGCCACAGCATGAATTATCCATTACTGGAGCTACATTACTCTGACCTTTTAACTCCCTGTGAGGTAGGCAGTATTAGACTGTCCCAAAGAGAGATCCACTATCTGTCTAAAATATGGAGCAGAATAACTGAGTAGCCAGCAGAGCAGATATTTTGGAGTTATAATGCATTTACTCACACACTGTAAAATCAAACCTCACCTTGTGGAGTTAAAAAAAAAAGACCTGTCCAGTGTTCTCCCTTGAAACAATGTAATGCTACAGAGTCAGCTCACTGACTGAAAACAACACAACACAAGACTGTGCATGTTTCTTCTTCATTGCTCCACAGGGTACTAGATGGCTGTATTGTGGCTGCCCCGTTGTTAGACTCAAATTCAACAAGGGCAATCAATTTAACTAAATTCGAAAAACACACAATTGTCTGTGAACAATAAAAAAGACAAAAAGATTGAGTGGGCATTGCCATCATTTTGTAATATTCCAGGTGCAGGTGCAGTGGCAAGGCAGCACTTTTTTTGGGTGACAGCTGCAATTGTGCACCAGTCTTGGTGCATTTACCACTGTACAAGCTGGTTGGTAACATGTAATTTTAAATTTTAAATTTTAAATTTTCTTAAACTAAACAGTAACAAAACTGAGGTTCTCCTCATTGGTACAAAATCATCACTATCCAAAACCGCCA
>JAUMHL010000004.1:8968254-8979197 GCA_032362345.1 Sandelia bainsii
TTTATTTATTTATGCTTATGCTTTTCTCTCCATTTCTTGTTGTTGTTGTTTGTTTATTTATATATATATATATATATATATATATATATTTTTTTTCTCTGTTGTTTATTGTACGGTGTCCTTGAGTGTCAAGAAAGGCACCTTTAAATTAAATGTAGTATTATTATTATTATTATTATTAAAAAAACACAACATGCAGCAGGGTGCCAAGGGCCACTGCATCTGAACCCTTAACCCTTAACAGCCTGTCACACCTTTCAGCAATCACATATCTAAAATCACATTACATTTTATCATTTGCTCATTAGCTCCGATTTGGTGGGTATATGTTCTTGAAGCAGGAGAAATGCAGTAAATAAATATAGAGTACAGTGTAAAAATAGTGAACCCATTTGAGCACCAGAGCCAAGTGGTGCATTGGTGCTTTCTCAAGTCTTTTCTCTCCCATATAACAGTTAGCAGCTCATAAATTTATTTATATAATTATTATTATTTATTTATACAGTGTGTTAGTGGGGCTTATATTGTCTTATGTATGTCCTCTGTTATATCTTTCGGCAAGTCTAGGTAGTTTATATGTAATATGATTGTTTGTGTGCATGTGTATGTATGTGTGTCTGTGCATGTTTTTTTGTGCATGAGTTTTTAAAAAATCAGTGCGCAATGGCACTGAAATTTTTTATTGACTGATTATTTAAGATAAGCAAAGACAGCAGTGAGGGCCTTAAACATGACAGTGGTATCATTGAGAGACAAACAAGGAGAGCCACTGTGTACCAATTTGCAATTTCTTCTTAAAAAGAGAATTGACAGACTGGGACAAAGAGAAAGCACAGAGTACATCACAGGTTTCACAGTGCTGAATCACTGTTTTCCGTGCCACCTTTGCATTTGTTTCTCAAATCATTCAACTATACAGTACTGCACATCAGCCATACAACTGTGTAACAATTTATACAGCATTTGCCCATACTAACCAAGATCTAAAATTTAAGAGTAAAGTTACTCTAAAAAGGACATAGACACAGTGGCAGTTTTTTTGTCATGCTTTCACTTTACTTAAAAAAACTGATAAAAAAAAAACTGGCACTATGCTTTTGCCGTTTTTTAGGAGTAACTTGACTCAGTGTAAATAACTCTGCAATTTGCTTATGCAGCTTCTCAAATGCTGTCTTTGTAAATCGTTGCAAATTTTCATTCTCCCACTGTTGTATGCATGGAGATGCTGGTTTGTATTAAGTATGAGTTAAAATCTTTAGCTTGGTAGTGTCAGAAAGCCTGACTACTTAATGCAGCTGTGCCTTAATTTACTGATTATTAGTTGCTGAGCTATGTGGAGACTGGTGTTTCTATCAGCTTAATTTACACACAAAAACACTGTTGCATACATATATAGGCAGGTATACACTTTACGCACTATACATTGTAGAGTACATACAGTACATGCAAGATGACATTTTGCTGTATGTCTAGCAACCATAAGTCAAGGCAATTAATCTTGCTCAGAGTCACAAAAGTCGCAGAGGTCATTGAAGTTTTGAGAGCCATAGAGTCATATGCAAACATATCCATACAGTTAATTAAAGTGCAGACACATACTGTATTTATCAACACCAGAGCTAATGCATAAGCTACTTGTCAACATAAACTAGCAGATTCAAACTCAGCTATAAACATCTTTATTTATTCACGTCTGTATAATCATATGGGGGTTGTTCTGGAAAAGCTGCACTTAACCATTTATTTTCTGTAAATAATAAGTACTGTTTGGCAGGTGGGAATTCCACAGTTAAGTCTGCCAATAAACAGAATTCATAATGGCACTTTAAACATGACATGACATAATGTACTGTACATTCAACATCAAGGTACTAAGAGAATTATTCCCAAATGTGTTGCATTATATCACGATCAACTGAGTTGATCGCTGTTATAATAATAATTATTATTATTATTATTATTATCATCCAGATTTGTGAATAGAGCGGAACAAGAACATTATCTTTGACATACTGTATCCTCACAGGAAAAAGTCACACAGAGTGAGATCTGGGGTTCTCAGAGGCCAAGCATAGAGAGCAAGGTCTTGGGTCCCCTTCTGACCAATCCATCGCTGATTCTCATATTGCCCTGATGTTGCTCGTGGTGAAAGTGGTCGCCACATTGAACACTTGTAGGACAGGAGATAAAAGTTCAAAACCTACTCTTTCAAATGGTCAGTGACTCATTCTGCAAAGATGTTTGGGGACTGAAAAATAGGGCTTCGAAATCGGTTCATTCTTTTTGAATAACCCTTTATTATGCATAAGGAATAAGCTTATCCAGCTGACATATTTCTGGGGAGAATTTTGTGTACTTGTTGCTGAACAGAAAATATGCTGTCTTGTATCTAACCTCTATATAATTTTACAATTTATTGTACAATCCATCCTCCACTCTGAGTTGTATCACAAAAAATTTGGGAATTCAGACATGAATGATTAATCCATTATCTTAATTGTTTCCAATACATTTTCTTTTTGTCAACTTCAGAGTATGTGCACACGTACGTAGCGACGTAAGACTCAAACATCGTGTTATTTTCAAAACATCCAGTCTTGTCTTGTAGAACACAGCAACATCTACGGTCTAATGTGGGAGTTAACCGGCTGTAAAATAAGCTACACACTGCTGCTGTCCTTCATTTATATTCCATGAGGAGAAAACAACGATCGGCTTTCATACGGCAAACATCTGCCACGTTTGTTGTCTTTTGTCTTCCGCAAACAATGTGATTACGTCACTTTTTCTACAATTTTTTTTCTTTTTACACATGCGCAGATGTAAAGAACCAAAATAAATCAGATTAACGTGTATATATGCATGAAGACGTCGGAGTATTGGGGAGAAATCCAGGTGTCTTTATCCGATTTCTCATAATTAGCCGAGCGGATAATGATCAGATTGTTAGGCCCACTGATAAGTTTTTTGTTGTTTTTTTTAAATCAGAAATGAAACACTCAAGATGTGAGTACAGATAACCATTCAGAACATTTCACACACACAAACCTTCATTTTTGGTGGCTCAGAAATAATGGAATAAACTAACATAATAACAAACATTGCAACAAACAAAAGGATTTCCTTTAATACTTGGATGAAAATCCCTTTCAGTCAATGACTACCTGAAGTCTGGAACTAATGGACATGACCAAATGCTGAGTTTCCTCCCTCAAGATGCTTGTCAGGCCTCTGCTGCAGCTGCCTTCAGCTGCTGCTTGTCTCTTGGTCTTTCTGCCTTCAATGTTGTTTTCAGTAAGTGAAAAGCATACTCTATTGGATTGAGATCAGGTGTCTGGCTTGGCCAGTGAAGAGTATCCCATTTCTTTGCCTTGAGAAACTCTTTGGTAGCTTTCGCTGTATCTTTTGGGTCATCATTCATATCTAATGTGAAGTGGTGTCCTATCAGTTTTGCAGCATTTGGTGGAATTTCAGCAGAGAGTATAGCCCTATACACTTTAGGATTCATCCTAATACTTATATTAGCAGTCAGGTCATTAATAAACACCACCTACCTCTTCACAAGTGTTTTTGACTTGGCTAGATGTTGTGAAAGGGTTCTTCTCCATGGACAGAATCTGTGATCATTCACTTTAGTTGTCTTCTGTGGTTTTCCAGGCATTTTGTTGTTGCTGATCTTCTTTTCAAGAATGTTTGAAACTGTGGCCACTCCCAATGTTTTGCTATCTCTCGGATGGGTTTATTTTGTTTTTTCAGCCTATGTATAGCCTCCTTGCGACGTCATGTTGAATGTTCCAGTGAACAACTACCAAATACAATGTAACACTCAGAAGCACCTCCAGGCCTTTTATCAGCTTGATTAGTCATGGAGAATGAGAGAACCAAGCCACATCTGGCCATGCAACTGCTTGTCAGCCATTTGTTACTGGTTGTAATTTATGGATGGTTAATGCCACACTTTTGTCAAACCCCTTACATCAAGGTCTTCACTTTGCTCACATCTTGAGTGGTTACTTTCAAATTCAGTGCTGTGGTGTACAGAGGTCAAAAAAACATACCATTGTTCCAATATTTATGAACCTGACTGTACTCAGTGTTTTCACCAGTGACTAAAACAGGACCAAGTCATCTGCAAAGAATAAAAATGATATGTTGGGTTATTACAACAAAGGCAACCTCTATCAGCTGCACTAATTGTTATACAAATGTATTATAAAAGAAGTTGAATAAATGTAGATCTCTTTTTCTGCACAATCACACAATCAAAATCACATGGCAACACTTGTTGAGCTAATCATAATGTATGATGTCTGCTGTAAGCAGCATTCCCCCTTGCCAATCTAGTAGGCTGAGCCTCCTGTGATCGGGGTGCTATTCCAAGAGATAGTCCTATGGTTGGTTGTACATATGTGAGGGTAGGGACAAACAACCTATTCCAAATGGTTGTTTAGACTGTGGCAGTTTCACCAAATGCATGCAACTAACATCTCCATGTCAGTCTAGGATGCCAATTTTTGCAACATCAATACACTAGATAGATGGATACAACAGATACAATTTGAAGAATAGAAATCAAAAAACAAGGATTTATACTCATAGAGGAGTACAGAGGAGTCTTTTTGCACCCTCAATTTTACACCATAATTTTTAGGAGTAGATAAGGACCATTAGATTTGCTAGTGCAAGCCTTTTTTGTGCTGATGCAAGTACAGTATATCATAGTGCTACCAGAGTGTGAGGTGCCCTCTATATGCAGAAGATAACTAGCTTTTACTGTTCAATTTGAACTCATCACCTCACCCACACCCTCCCCCACCTCTCCGCCAACACGGTAATCAATTCTTAATCATTACAAGAAACAGTAAAACAGAAAAATATAGTTCTCTCTCTCATGCAGATCTGCTATTCACTTTAACTCATGTATGAGTCTGTTCTCTGTGAAACAGTCAACAGTGTCTTTTTTTGGTTTTAGTAAACGTTAGCACCAAATCGTTTGCAAAGCTTTTGTATATACTGGAACTATTTTCTTCTTTTTCAGTTTCTCTGTTCTTGTCTTAATTTATTCATGTAGTCCCTTTAACTTTTTTCCTCGCTATCTGTTTTCTCTGTGGGATAATTTCTCTATTAGTCAACTGATCATCATGTGAAATTACAAGGATGCTAAAGAATAATTATGTTTGAGAAATAATGTTGACAGCCAAGTAATCGAATCCAATTAGATAAAAATTTGAACTGCTTTTTTATGACGATGATGATGATGATTCTCTGTGTATTTTGTATTTCTTAATTTTCTTTGGATTTCTATAACATATGCATGTTTATTCATCATTATAGCACAGTAAAGACTGATGAAACATGATTTTACAGTCTGTTAGCATATGCATTTTTACATAGAAAAACATACTGTTGTCATCCTTGAGGAAGAGTGTTAATGGTGACAGCAAGTGTCTCAACCTTAACAAAATGAAGAAGTCAACACAGGTGACTGTGAGGAGACTGCAGTGAATAATGTATCATTCAAGAAAGACTGTACCACTCCAAATGAAAATAATTGAGATGCATTTATGGACAGCATATTGACAGATGAGGTTATGACCAAATTATGGACTTGGAATTTTGAATATAAGTGAGATGGGTATGCTTCAGTAATTGGAATTTGTAACACAGAAATGCTGGACTTTAAGAGTAGCATTCTGGCTGTTGATGTGTTTGTGGAAGAAGGTGTTATCACTGAGGGAGAAAAAAGAAAGATCAAGACAGAAGAAAATGGACTGAAAGAGGAAGGAATGTAGCAAGGAAAACCATGAAATAGAAAAGACCCAGGGCTAGATTTCCAAAGACTGTTGCACCTTGTTTCACATGTATTCTTGTGTGTGTTATTTATCAAACCTGTGCCCTAGCCTCGAAGCACAATGCTCCTGTCATCTGGATCACATACACACACAGTGACTGTCAATGCGCTTTTTGTGTGATCAGTGAAACGTAACTCTATCCTTTATGCATATGTATTTGACAAAGGATCATGCAAATGACAGAAAGATGTAAGTGTTGTTGACTTTATATTCCACTGGATTTACCATGCTTCACACAATTTTTGGGTGTCTCTGCTACCTGCAGAAATGTGCAAATTTGCAAAGGCCTGTTAAATAAAGATTGTTATGAGAGAAAGAAAATGTAACTGACTAGTTTTCTATTTAGATTTCAGTGACAGGAGACAAAAGGTGAACATATCACAAGATGTGCAAGAATGCTACACTGAAGAAAAAGAAAAAAAACTGCTTCACAGATAGAGAAAAGAGAGCAATAAATGAAAGCAATATTTTATAATACTAAACAAAGCAGGGTTCAGAGAGATATGACTGTGTAGTTATTAAACTCAAAATTGATTTTGATGTTCACTGAGCTGCTAATGCACTGTGGCAATTGCTCTCTTGATAATTCATTTACATTTTGGTGGCAGATTCTTTATATAACCAGTCTTTTTCCTTTGTAGATCCTTCTTTGTCTTTCCATCTGTTTTTCATTACCTCCCTCCCATTGCTTTCTAAAGTTCTAAATATGCTGTACATCATATAATCTTTGTCCCTCACCTCTGTATACCATGCTATTTCACACATCACTTTAATTTATAGTACATTATGTCCAAAGCCTATAGTATTAGTATATATGGAAAGAGATTATTTCTGCAACCTCATTCTGTGAGGTCAGTCTGGTATTTATCAACAGAAAGAGGCAATTTAATTACTTTCACAAAGTGAGACTTTTGTACTTTTTCTTTATAGTCTTGTTCTTCCTTTCAAAGTTTTTTCAAAGTCCAAGAATTTGCCAAACAACTTAGAATAATAAAAAAGTCCATAGAATACAGTCAGAGAGCTCTTACAATTGTCCCTTTGCTCATTTGGCCAGCCAACAGAATGTAGGAATTTGTGACGCTCAAACAGCTTTAAGCAAGATAACTATTTGAGTGTGTATAATAAAAAGCAGTCCTTATTGCTGGCAAAGAGAGGTCAGTTGGAATCATGATTGTAATTACTTACGATTTTAGGGAAGCAGGTCTCTAATTAATCTTAATTATCGTTTGCACAACAGCTAATTTATAAATTGCAGATTAAAGTTATCAGTTATGACAGAACCAGTGTTTACACAGGGTTAGGAAGTTTGTGGAATATTTGCATGTACCTTGATAAGTCTTCTTGTCTTGCAGAGTTGAATATAAATCTACACAAATTCCTGATGGATTTGTGTTGTATTATGAAACTGAAATTTGATGAATAAGTGGGCCAGAGTCTAAAGAGTCCAATGGAGAAGATCTCCTCATGAGCTGATGGTGGAATGTGCCCTTCAAATCCTCTTGTCTGTTCAGTGGGAGAATGTTTTTGTATGACCTCCCAGAAAATGCATTCTTGTCAGTTGCAAGGATTGCAGTGTCCTTTCCTGATGTCCAACTCTGCAGCTTATGTGTGACTTAACAGGCTCATACATATTACAACCCTGTCTCCTAAAAATTAAATTTCTATGCAATCACACTGCAGATGCTATTAGTTTTTGTAGCGTATGAAATCATACATGATTATGATGTGATGCAACACAGTCTTTGAACTAATTCAGCATTACATTTATTAATGGAAGCAAGTTGCAAGGAGGTGGATGGGTTGGATTGAGGAATAATTTGCAGAAAGTCCTTTGAGTGGTTGGGTTTAGGCAAAAAAAGCACTGCTTAGGATTAGAGAAGATTGTGTTTTGGTCATAATATTAATACAGACATTGTGTGTGGAGTGACTGTTGGATTTTTCTTTATTAAGCCAGCTCATAATCTTAACCTGGCTGTGATGTGAGTGCCTGAACCCAACCATAAAAAATCTACTGACACTAGAGTCACAAATCTGGATGTCCACATACTGTATTTGTGACTTGCCATTTGCATCAATAAGGAACATATCCTCATTATATTTATAGAAAATCTCATCTGGTTGTAATTACATTCCCTCCAAAAACTTATTTGTGATTGCAGCTTAGTTGTATAGAAATGTAATTTCTAGGGGACTGGGTTGCATATTATTACATGAACATTCATATTAGCATACATTATTACACACTGTAAGATTATTTTTCCTCTTTTGTCCATTTGTGCAAGTTTGGGAAACTGGACATTGCAGGCTTTTGGTTTTTGACTGCAGAAGGCCTTCACTGTGACTGGACCCGTGCTCTGGTTAAGTGGCCATGCAGCAGACGCAGGGTCCATTTTAGATCTGTTTTAGAACACTGGTGTGGAGGTCTGGTAGGGAATAGTACTTACACCTGTGTTGCACTGGTCCTGTGGAGCAGATTCAGTCTGACAGGCAGTCCCTCTGCCATTTTAACTGATTTTCCCTTATGCAACTTCTTGAGGCATATTGATGGTTGATGTATTTATTTTGAGTCACATTTAAAGTTTAAATGTACACAGTTGCAGTTTTTAGATCAGATCTGAAGCACCTCTACACTTCCTAAGTCAAGGACCATAAACACAATCCCTCTGTACTGATTAAAGTCCCTGGGGGAAAAAAACACAATTTCCAGCTGAGCAATGCATTTAATATAAGGTAATGACTGAGCTGGAGAAAATACTTAGAAAATAAGAAAAATAAGTAAAATGGAAATACACTTACAAAAATGGACAGGTAGTTTATGATTTTATGAAATTTATTAAAATATGTTGTGCAATACTGTTGTGGAGTTTTTCATCCTTTTATGTTATGTGAAGTGCTTTACCAGCTACTTTGGGTTTGCAAGGCATACACATTTTTTCCTCAGAGAACATATCATAGATGAAGTGTTTTTTCTGAGTTATTGAATAAATGAAACCTTCTTCTTCATAACTACATCTAACAATATTAACAGTTAACAATGTGGGGCTTATTGTGTCTCTGTAGTTCTTTTTAAATATATTTGCAAAATGTTCTGTTTCTGTCTGTCTTCCACATTCTGACTGTTTCCATCCTCCACCTCTCTGGGCATGTTATAACACGATGCATAAATTCAGAACCAATTTTACACCACATTGCCTTGGCTTCGCTCTCCAAACACTGCCAGATACTCACACTCCAAATCTAACTCAACTGTCGACCTGCTAAGTTCACCAGACCGAAAGAACAACTACAGCTTTCTCTATTCACTTTTTTTTACACAGACTTAATAGAACTTTTAATCATGTCTAAAATCTTTATGGTGCAGGCAAATTCTTATGAGTTATGAGATAATTTTTATGAAGTGAGTAAAGGAGGCAATTTCACATAGCACTGCTGAGCATTTGCCCATAGTGTCCAGTGAACAAGGAAGAGAAAATATGTTGATTTATCACTGGCAATAAACTACTTTTAATAAGGAAAGCTTTAGTTTTTGAGATAAAAACCAAAACATTCCCTATTCAAATATTTATTCACAGATTTGAGTAAGCCAGGCTTATGGTACCACCCTGTATTTAGAATACCCCAAGCTACAAGCAAAGATGGATTTTAAAACAAGGAAAAGTAGGCAATTTCCTGGGTGCCCAAACTTAGAGAGGCCCCAAAACCAGATAGGCTATGCATAATGATATTTGCTACAATACATTTATGTATATCTTTTTTTTCTTTTCAACCATTAATTTTTTTCTCTCCCATGTCTTTAAACTGGACCGGACCTCTGGCTAACAGGCTTTAAGCAGTGTTGCCAGATCTTGGGAGAGAAACAAGCAACCGGGCCCATGAAAACACATCCAAAATAAGCCACTCAGCTATTAAAAAAAGTGTAGCCTTAAGAGTAGCGTAATGACAAATTAAATAGAAATTATTAACTGTTATATTAGAGACAGTGATTCTCAAATGACTCTCTTTCTGCCTACTGAAGCAAATCTACAAATCTGCCTCTGATAATCAACTTGACATACCAGAAAAAGTAATAATAACATCTTAAGCACAGCATGATTTCACTGCAGCACCATTGTGCATTATGTTATTCGACAGGTAGCATGGCAGAAGATAGGGAGCAAGCCCAAAAAACCTTCGGGCACAAGCATGGAAATCTGCAACACGCGACTGCCAATATTTATAAGCCCGAATTCGCTTATGATAAGCAAACCTGGTGACTGTGGCACCAAGTGAAACAAAGAAAGCTATCAGCATGGATGCTAGAACAGAATGAGCCATCTGACCTATAAGCTAATTTTAACATTTATCAGAGTTGGGGAATATGAAGAATGGACAGTATCTGAGAGACAGGATGGTCAATGACACAACATGTGAATTTTTTCTTTCTTTGTTAGAGTTTTTTTTTCCTTTTTTTGTTTTTTAACAGTGTGGGCATCAGTTCTTGCTTTGTAATCCACTGCTAGAGACTACACACCTAGTGCCTATCACTGAGTAGGACAGAATAAAGGTTATAATATGGAAAACAATTCACATTGGATTTAACTTTCCAGTGTTGTTTGGTGAGCACAGCTTTTTGACCCTGTCTCAGCACTAGCGTCTTTGCTAACATTAGAAATAATGCGCTTAACCTGAAGATGGTACTTATCGTGCTTCGGTGGAAGGATGGTTTATCACTGCAATGTGTGCACACAGCTTTGGTTTTATCCAAACTTCCATCTGGAAGCTGGAATGAAACTTTCTGTTCAGCACACCGGTTGTCTCCTCAGTCATTGTATTATCCACATTTTTCTCATCAGCTGTACTGTGATTACCTTTACAGAGGGGGGAGGAATTGTAGAGTTTTATGGCCACAGGCAGAAATGATTTCCTGTGGCGTTCAGTGGAGCACTTGACGTTGATTAGTCTCTTGCTGAGCGTGCTCCTCTGTCCAGCCAGGACACTGTGTAGGGGGTGGGAGGGATTGTCCAGGATCGAGAGGAGTTTGGACATCATCCTCCTCTCAGCTACAACATGTAGAGGGTCCAGCTCTACTCCCAGAACTGAACCAGCCCTCCT
>JAUMHL010000004.1:8979297-8993194 GCA_032362345.1 Sandelia bainsii
CTTCTCCCCCCTGGTGGGACAGCTCACAAACTGGCTAAATGTGGGAAGTGTTTTATTGAGGTTGGCGTGATTAAAGTCCCCAGAGATAATGTAGAGGGCGTCAGGGTGTCTGGACTGCAGAGTGGAGGTGACCGTCTGTATGACGTCACACGTAGTAGTGGCGTTAGCGGATGGAGGAATGTAAACAGCGATCAATATGGTGTGAGAAAACTCTCTGGGCAAATAATATGGACACAGTCCCACAGCCAATAGTTCAATATCAGGGCTACAGACACGCTCCTTCATACAAATGTTACTAGGATGGCATCACCTGTTGTTAATGTAAACAGCCAGCCCCCCTCCTTTCTTTTTACCGCTCTCCTTCCTCCTCCTGTCCGCCCGCACATTG
This sequence comes from Sandelia bainsii, assembly GCA_032362345.1. Classification (NCBI taxonomy): domain Eukaryota; kingdom Metazoa; phylum Chordata; class Actinopteri; order Anabantiformes; family Anabantidae; genus Sandelia; species Sandelia bainsii. The sequence continues at coordinate 8,979,686 of JAUMHL010000004.1, forward strand.
CTGAAACCGTCTATGTTCACACTGGAGTCTGGAATTCCATCATGAAGCCATGTTTCTGTGAGACATATCAAGCTACTCTCTCTAAAGATGTTCTCCATCTTTACCAGAGCTGTCAGTTCTGATATTTACAGCTTATGTTAAATACTGTTTTCTGGCATATTGTCATTTTTAGATTTTAAAACATTAGATTGAATGCTTAGGATAGTTTACACAGTGTTATAATCCTGTAATGAGCTATTTCAGATTTTTTTTTTATACACCTGTGCCATCGATAGCTGTGGGCACATTATTTTCATATTGTTTTTGGGTTGTCTGTCTCATTTTTGTGAATGCAATATCTTGGAATAAATACAATGCAATATTTTTGTGGGAATTTGGCATAACTGTCCACTTCGATTCAGGGATTAACTGATTAGAGTTCGGTGGTTAAATGTCAAAAGTAAAGATCACTGTGACTACATGTCCATCAGTTCTTGTGAACACAATGTCACAGAAATGCCCTGGCACAAATGTCCACTTGGAGTCACAAACCATTGCATAAAGAGATTTATCACCATGCCTCACTTGTTATACTCATGCACCATGAAAGATGTAATTACCAAGACCTTTTGTAACTGGCAGCACTTACATTAACCATGACTGTCACTGTGGGGGTAAAGCTTTTGCTTCTGACACAAGAGTAATTACCCATTATTAACTGTTCCTACATGTCATATGGATCCAGGTATTTCCACAACCCACTAACCTAGTGTACATGTTCTTATTTTAATTTGCTGTCAACTAGTAAAACATTTTTTCACAGTTAAGAGGAGATCATTGATTTTCTTTCTCTCCTCTATCCTCTTTTCACTTAGGGAGATTAGGAAGTGTAATCACTGTGATCCTGTGGATTTTGCAAGCAAGACATACTGTATGTACAAACGTCATGAAATTAGGTGGATGTTACTAACAGTAATTTCTTTTGGGTGTGACTCACGCTAATCACTATACTGAAAAAAAGTGTCCTGTGGTTTTAGGAATTAACATATTTCATATAAACTACATAATTTATATAAATTTTAGAATGTAGATTTAAGCTATACACGTGAAGTTATTTTAGATTAGTTATGTATCCTTCAGTGGCTTAACACTTGCCTATCCTTGACAATTATCACTGTTTGGGCAGCCTCTGTGCATTTAGCAGGGATGTGTTTTGATGTTGAAGTGGCAAAGCAGTACAAACAAAGCCTCATAATTCTCACAGCCTCGATCTTGCTCTCACCCTGACTTAAACACAAGTATGCATACACAGGCACACACTCTAGGGATGTGACCCAATATGATTAACAAATTAAGCTCATGGGATTCAGCAACAAAGGACAAATTATCAACAGTGGCTAACAGATCAAAGGGACGGGAAAGGGTGAAGAGGAAATTAAAGTGTAAATTCCTCAAGATGACTTGAATTTAACCACATTGCTAGGTGTGTGCATCACTTATAATTCCAGTGGAACATAAAGTAAAGTGTCATCAGCATATTAGTGGAAATGAATGACATGTTTATGTGTAATGTAACCTAAGGGGTTAGGTATACGTATAAGTACTTAGGAAAATGACAGAGAGAAGGATATGTTTCCCAACTACAACAGAGCATCTCCTATTGAAATGTATGAATTGAAGAAATCAATAATGCCGGTGATGGATTAAAAAACTACAATTCATCACGTTTACTTTAATTTAGTTTAATTTAATTCAGATTGGTCAAGTTTTAATCATCTCCATGAAGCAGTTGACAGTTTAACATATAATATACAGACTCATACAAGATCAGTATCAAAGAATTCTTTCATCCATCCATCCATTATCCTAACCGCTTGTCCTCTCAAGGGTTGCAGAACTGCACAGGGCCGACATGTAGAGACAAACAACCATTCACACCTATGGGCAAATTAGATTCACCAATTGCCTAACTGCATGTCTTTGGACGGTGAGAGGTAGCCGGAGTACCTGGAGAGAACCCACATTAGAAACAGGGAGAACATGCAAACTCCACAAGAAAGGCACCTGGCTGACACATGGATATGAACCTGGGTCCTTCGTGCTGTGAGGCGACAGTACCGCCCTGCATTTCCCAAACTGAATAATAATAATAATGGAGATATTCAGCATATAGATAAATAAACACATCAGATTGTTGTACTGTTTATGTACAACATATATGTTATCTGCCTGTTTGCCATTTGAAATGAACTGACTGAACAACATTTTAATGAAATTGTAGCCTTTGTGCTTCTGTATCATTATCACAATGATTATTATTCCCTCTGTTTATGAGTTTTCATACACATCTAAGTTTTTATTCACATTTAATTTGACACGTTATGGTTTTGCCACATGGAGGGTTTCTAAATGCTGATTTAATGATTTGAGCATTTGTATTTTAACATAACATAAAAATTGATTGATTGATTCTCATTCTATTTCTTTTCACCTTTTTCCTCTTATCATCCCACTACCAGCAACTGGAGGTGTACTGGGACCTCAAGGGGAGTCAGGGTCAGAGCCTGAAGATGACAGTCAAATGAAGTTTTACACAGAGCTGCACAGAGGACGAAGGCGCAGCAAAGGTGAGAAGCAATGCAGATATGCTTCATTGCTTCTTCCTTTTCAAATTTGCTCAAGAAGGAACCTTCTTAGCCATTGCATGTTGCTGAGATGGCAATAATGTAAAAAACTTTAAAAAAAACAAAACAAATAAATTCAAACTTTATACTAGTTGAATATGAGTATGAATAATGGAAATATATCCTATAACTGATTGAAATGAGGCTAGGCAATTCTGGAATTGTCAGCATGGCTGAAAGTAGGAAGGAGTCATGTACGTTCCCAGTGGGGTTTAAAGTTCTGTTCCGTGGAACAGCTCGATGACACTCAAAGCAGATATATGAGCTGATGTAAATGGAGGCTTGGTGATGAGCAAAGCTGAGCCAAATAACTTTGATGGGAAGCATGATTTTAACTTCCCTTTCCCACAATGTGATATGAGATAGTGAAGACTGTATGTGGATTTTAGATTTGTTTGTTTATTAGCGAATGACCTAGAGAACATGAAGCACACAAAACCCCAGGGTTGGCCATGTGTTGAAGTATCACTGGACAAGACACTGAACCCCAAATTCTTGGCGCCTTAAATGGAGCTGCCTGCCTGCAAGAATTTCCCCAAGGGGATAAATAAAGTATTAATTACCTCAATATTTTTTGAAACCACTGTGTTGGAGCAGAGGTTACAAAAAAATAAGGTTTGAAAATTTCCATTATTTTTAATTCGTATTTCTTAGCCCCAGAGACCCAAAGCTGGACCAAAAAAATTGATAGATGGACTTTTATTCATGGCCACTAAGGCATCTATTTTCCATTTGTTTTCTGAACTGCTTATCCTGTGAAGGGTCGTGGGGGAGCTAGAGTCAATCCCAGCAATGGGGCACGAGGCACTGTTGGATATTGAGCCTTTGTATAAAGATGAAAGAAGTGAAAGTTCATCTCATAATTTAAATAATTGTCTCTCTGACTGTGGCTTTCTAATTGATTTAACAGATTTTCATCAAGTCAATTCTGAATTACATTTCCAGGGCTAAAGACATTTTTGTAGACATTTAATGCATGAATCATTATGCAATTAATCACACTTGATTTCATAAAATCGATGATTGTTCACAAATAAAGATTCAGAAATTGCTTAGGGAGAGAGGATAGGAGGAGGATAAGGTTCTTGTCTAAACTTCATTTCTCTGTTTAAATGGACCCTTAGATTTTATTAGACAAAGCAATGTGGGTACATAACTAGGAAAGACATAAAACCCATGGCCATGATATGTGTTAAACGTACAGCCTGCGTAAAAAGGTTGTGCTATATAGATGAATAGAGAAAAAAGAAAGAAAGAAGAGACAGGAAGAAATGTTAAAATCAAGGTTTTACGCTTACATTTATTTTGTTTTGGGTTTCCTTGTGTATTTGAGGTTGTTTGTTGCTCTTGCATTCACTTACACATCTGTCTGTGTATCTGCTGTTAGTTTGTTTTTGAGTTTGTGAATGAGCATGTAGACTAGGTATTTGGTTTGTGGCCATAAAGTAAGTGTTTGCTGTCGTGAGAATGCATGCATTTGTCTACTCAGTAGGCTTTTATAGTAATTGAGGGACCCCTTTCACAAGCCCAGTGACACCACCCACACCCTAGATGGATTAGCTGCTCTGCCACTTTTGCTGTAGACAGCTGTTGTTCTAGTCCCTTCACAATATCAGTGACTGTGGTAACTGTGATTGTTGCTGTGATTCAATATGGGTGGATTGATTATCCTAACTTAGTCTCCCAAGCTGCATCTCACTGTACCTCCAAGCTGGGGTTTTTGCTCAGTTCAGTCCATTTAGTCATTTGCATATTGCGTTTGTGATGGGTAAAATCAGACTTTGGTTGGAAAGCCACACCATATTTGGAAAATGTAAAATATCAAAAATTCTGTGTTGCTCTGTTTTTCTCATGTGTTCACTGATCTAGTAACCTAACTGTAATGAGCAAATTGACAATTGTTACATCACTAAACCAGCACATGAATTTGCTGCCGTCTGAATTTCACTGTTTATTGGTTTACTGTTACCATTGACTTTTTTTCACACATCTGCATAGTGCAGGATGCACACTGGGCAGCTCTCTTTCTAGAAGCTATTCACATATTTTCTGGGGGTCGCATATTCTGAGAAATTGTGTGATGTTTTCCTGGATTTGAATAAAAAATTACAGGAGTAATTTTGAGCAGGACCAATACATTTACCGTAGCAGTAAAATCTAGTTTTCCAGTGTGTCCAAACCAGCACTATCATTACTTTCTCCCTCTCACGTCCCAGTATACCTTCCTTCAACATGCCAACCTCTCTCCCATGATAAATATCACCAGACAGAGGTTAAGCAGCTAATTTTATTCTCTATATTCTGGCTTGGAAATGGGAGCCCTGACAGAGGCAAAGGTCAACCAAAACAACCAATCTATAACGCTGTCAGTGGCAATAAGATCATACATCACACTGGCAAATGATTTTGGGCTGTCCTGAGGTAGCTCTGGTATTCAGTCATATTTTACATACTCAGGCCACACTTGAACCTGAGTTAGATTCATAAATCAGAGGTCCAGTTAATTTCATTTGCAACAATTTAGAGAAGCTTACAGACTGTACATTCAACAAAGCATAGTGAATAATTTAGTCATAGCTTTGTGTTGTGTTTCTGTATTGCGTCTGTCTGCAAAAGTAGGAGACTGTCTGATTGAGACGTCTGTCAACAATGTTCAATTACAGTCACATGATTAAAACACTGGTCAAAACGAAGGAGCCTGTGATAAACTGTTCACCTTTACCTTTTCTTTCCACTTTTTCTACCTCTAGGCTACTCACACAGTCCTCTAAATAAGGTCACCCTGACGTTGATTACCATCAGCACATGTGTCATTGCCATTGTCTATGCCACGCAAGATTCCTGTCCCCTCACTGTCAAGGTTACTCTCCATGTGCCTGAGCATTTTGTTGCAGACGGTAAGTGCTACACATTAGATACTGACACAATATCCAACTAAAGGAATATCCAAGCAATGGTTATGTTTATTTATTTAGCTAATCAATTACCCACCTTAATTGAAACAACACAATTTGAAAACCCCAGAAGTGCTTATGTGTCCCAAGCTTACGTGCCCCATTGACGGAGATCCTTTGCAGAGAAAGAGAAAAAGTCTGGTCACTGACAAGAAACACAATAAGCTCAGTCAGAATGAAACTTGGAAGGAAGGAAGTCAACAAAATCACTTAGCAGTTTGGTGACACAAATATTGCAGTATTATATACTGTACCTACCTCAGCCATGGGCAATGCTGAGCTTTGTTTAGCTAAACAAAGAGTTTGATTTGTAAAGCATGTTACTTTAATAGCCATTATCCATTATGGTACACATTTGTTTCTAGCCATAATTAGATAGAGTTGTCTTTTAAACATCATACAGCAGGGATGATTGTTGAGTAGGTCCTTGCTGTTGTTGAGTGGTGAAAAATATTATGTAATTTGTGTAGTTTTTGTTGTGAGAAGGAGCAGCTAATGGACCTGGGACAGCTCTGCATGTACCCCCTGTTTCTGTTTACAAGTGGCTGGCAGTAAAATTTCCACCCTTTCAGCTATGATTTGTGGTTTTCATTTTCAAAGCTTTTCAGTGTCAGTGTTGCTTCAGCACAACTGATAAGGTACAAAAGACGCACATCCATCCAACAAAAAAGTAAATCATGTTGGAACTAAAAAATGAGCAAAAATCAGGACAATAAAACCCACACACTGAAAGCTCTCAGTGGAAAAAAAAGATTTATTATCACCACAAATGACTGAGGGACATTTTGAACCATCAGCCTGATGAAGAGCAGTGTGCTTTTTTTGTTTGTTTTTGCACTGGGAGCTTTTGTTGTGCAGACTTTATAACAAGAGACTGCAAACTGCGGATTACAGGGATACTAACCTATTCCTGGCTCCCACTTTTTTAGTTGACATAATGCAAATGTTCTATTTATTTCAACTACTTGGTGATTTATTTGTATTTTACTTATGCCATATAAGCCAAACAAGCAATATATTTCTAAGTCTAAATCATATCAGCGAAAAAAAGATTTAACATATCAGAACCTTGGCTTAAACTTGTTTAAGGAAATTACTTTTTTTGTATATTTACATCCTAAAATAAGTGCAATAAACAAAATATTACCATAATAAATGTAAATTCAAGGATAACCAAGTATATTGGCACAAATGTCCAGACAACTGGAGTCGTCCCACTGAGTCTGCTTTTAATTCCTTATTGGCCACAGGATAATTGTAAATTGGGTCCATGCATTGGCAAGACACAGCAGTATAAATTGCACTGGGAGGAGGGAAAGGCCAAAATGGAAACTGTGTAAGAAGTAAAAGGGAGTGAAGTGCTGAGCCAATTTAACTAATGATTGCCATATCTCTGAAAACAGTGCATTCACTTATCAGTCGATCAGGTGCTCTTGCCGCCAGGGCCTCATTTCTAGTCCGCCTACATACCTACAACAGAAGTGGAACAGTACACACAAAGAAAAGAAAGAAAACTTTGAGTAATTTTGTGATTATCTACTGACATTAGTATCCCTCTACCATTGTAACCGAATCAATCAATTACATGTCATTTTGCACACATTATTTTTTACATAAGCAGAACATTTGTATCATTCAAATCAATGTAACACTGTAGCAGTGTCTGTAACAGTCTCCATCAACAGTTTCCATCTTTCTATAACAGTCAGTGTAGTCAGTGTTTTGTGAATTAAAATATACATATGTACTTCCTGCTGAATGAGATTGATTGATTTTAATGATCTCCTGACCATTCTTCTACCCATATTAATCAGGCAAATTTACAGTACAAGCAAAACAAACCTAAGAAATCTGATTGTTCCTCAAGCTTCCCTATGACCTGATGCTAAACCAAAAGATTTTAATGTAATGTTTGGATTTGGATGGACTCTTCCACAGATTTTTATGATAGCCAGAAAATTAATCATTTTTATCTTTTAGTGACATTTTAGGAATAAATGTTACATTTCATGTACGCTATTGGTAAAGCACCTAAAATAGAAAAAATAGTCTGTCCTTGTTCTTGAGCACAAACAGTTCATCCTTAAGGGGTGCAGTCCTATGATCAGGGTTTATAAACTTTTAGTGTTGTTGTTGTTCTGCAAAGTCTGTACCATGAATGTACTGGAATGGGACTTAGAAAAGCGGACACCTGAGGCAGAGCATACTATATGTGATAATACATGGCTTAACTCAGTAGTCTGGCAGGCATACAGTTGGCAAGAGGAAGGCAGTCAAAGCAAACAAACAAATCCAACAGATAAACAATCAGAACAAATCTAAACCAGCAAGTCATGTTCAAGTATAAGTTGAGTCAGGAAAAGAACAGGTAGGAAGCAAAATGGAGAATAATGCTATAGGTACAAGATGTCACATATGATCTCATCTGAGCTGTCCTCTGTAAATTACTCTCTGTGTATTGAAGAAATAACAAGTGATGGGAGGCAGCTGAAGAGACAAGAGACAAGATCAGACATCAGTATGGGAAGTAAACTTAACAGAGGTGTCTAGTAGACAGGTGAGACATGGGAGCAGATGGTAGAACACAAAAACAAAAAAAAACACAGAAGCTAACGTGTAGGTATGTAACAGGAAGAACTGAATAGCAGTGGAATAGCAGGACAGTTAAGTCAACATACTGACAAAGTCAATGCTAACTCAAGCATGTGTGGAATTAAATACAGGTTATTATGCATGTCATGTATCTTTATTTTAATTTTAATTTTGAAGATATTATGTAACACCAAAGTGTGAACAGAATAATTGATTTTTTGTTTTGCAGATATGTTTTAAACATAAGTTCTATGAGTAAGAGCTTCTTGTTTCCTGAGAGAGAACATAGTCAGAGGAGGGTTACACATAACTTAAAATTATAGTTTAAAATTGGTGAAAACAACTGGCAAATGGACAATGCCTAATTTATGAAGATACAATAAGAAATCATCTTTATACTTAAGTTGTGTTTAATCATGAACCCAAATAATTGGACAGTGTATAATAACAATAAAGTACATTAGAGCAGAAAACAGCAGAAAATATATAAATACACCAGAAGGATATAAAGTAATAATGACCCCTGAGATAAGGTCTCAGCGAGTCAGTGGCAATGGTTGTAGCCATGCCACTAATCTTCAATGCTTTCTATTCCACCTATATTCCCAAAAACTGTTTAAAGGGGATTCATCTAACAAAATAGATTTTCCCTAGTCCTACTCAGTTCACAATATGCAATGCAAAACTGCCAGTAATCAGCAATTTTCTTAATGCTCAGGAGGGTTTCTTTACAGGTCTTTACAGAAATCAAACCATAATCTAACAATTGCCTACTCACTGTGTGAGCTGAAGCCATTAGATATCTCTACTTTTTCAGCAAATGAGGGCTACTGGCACTTCTGTTCACTAAACTGCAGCACTGCAGGAAATGGCCTTGTTACGCTCACCTTTGGTCAGCCTGACCCAGGAGATGCTTTTAGTAATCCTTTGTGGAGAATTCTGTGTGTATTTCAGCCTTTTGCCATTTTGGTGGGTCTGGAATATCTCATTTTGAAAAGCAACAACAGCCCTTGCTTCTTAATAAGTATATACTTGTTTACATTAGTTTATTTTATAAATGTGAATTGTGAATGTACAATACATTATTATAGACCATTCACATCTGATTTTATTTTTATTTTAGTCCACACTGTGATATATAGGTATAGCAGAATGGTGTATAGAGTAATACAGTATTTACTTGAGGGTAATACAGCATTTGTGTCATTGCTCTGTTAAATCTAGATGAGTTGCCCGAGCTCGCCAGGTAGTCAAAAAATTTATCTTTTAACATACAAGTGTATTTTTTATAAGCTTGGTGTGGGTCAGGCTGTCTCAGTGCAATGTTTTCCCATTAAGTGAAAAGAAGCAGGTAGTGACTTTAAGTGTGCAGAAGAAGGCAAATTATTGTATTCTATTATGAATTTGGCACTACAATGTTAAAAAAAAGAAAGAGTAAAAAGAACTGGGACGCTTGGGATATTGCTTTATCTGTTGCAAAGTGTAAGAAAGAGTATTGGTTGTGTAACTCGTCCTGTGACTCATATTTGATTGCTGGCTACTATCCAAGCCTTTCCGTCTGAATTCATCTTCTACTGTAGTTAGAAAACCAGCCTGGAGGCTACTACTGCCAAATTTTATGTCAGAAAACAGAATAAATGTGTGAATTGAAAGCTTTGTGTCCTAGCCCGGTTTTTGAAATATATAAAAATTGTAATATACTAAATTCAAAAATCCCAGTTTACTAAATCCCAAAGCTTCCGCAAATTGTGTACACACAGTATACCTGTATAAGAATCTCTGTGTTCACCAGAGAGCTGCAGAACAATCTCCCACTGGTCCCTTTGGAAACAAAAGTCATTGGCATCAATTAGGGATAATCTTGTTCAGTGATCAGAGTTTAACGATTGGTCTGGGAGCAATAAGAAAGAAAGGTAAGTCAGCGTCAATGAGCATTTACTGATTGACTTGTGAAACCCTTTTAGCCCCTCTACTGCAATTACCAAGGAAATCCCATCAATACACACATTATAGGTCTTAATTTTCTCATTTAAATTCAGCCTGGTCAGGATGGGAATTGAAATTACAGTAGAAACAAAAGAATTAGCTACTTTCAAATTGATTTTGCAATAGAACCATGAAAGAGCTCTTACAAATACCAAACAGTAAGTATGAATTGTGTGGATTTGTATTGTTTTATTGTTTTCTTTTTTAAAAGCAAAATAATTGTAACCTGTTTTTTCTGTTTTCAGGAAGTAGTTTTGTGGTGAGCATGGGCAGCTTCCTGGATGTTTCTAATTGGCTAAACCCAGCCAAGCTTACACTCTACTATCAGACCAATTCATCCACACAGTGGGTCCAAGACTATTGTGGCCAAAGGACCACTGAGCCCTGTGAGCAGATTTGTACCCAGGACACAGGTTAGTGTGTATGCAGCACCTGCAGACACAAACTGGTGCATTAACTGGAGTCTGATTATTGAGCAGTTTCAATTTCTTTTTTTTCCCTCTAAGGTCTTGCACCCTACCACTTACAATGTTTGACTAAATAACACAATAGCTGGTATATGTTTATTTATTATAAACATAAGATATATTATTTGTAATGTGAGTTCCATAGGTAAAGGAACAACATCTTCTAAGTCATAGGCAAGAATTACATTAATAATTAATATAGATTTATTAAATGTGTTTGGAAATATCAAGGAACCATGAAAGAGCTCATAATCATCCTATAAAATGAAACATAACTGAAAAATCATGACATTGAGTCAAGTTGAAATTCTGCATGCTGGTTAGAAATACAATTTTAAAGAAGTATTGGAAGATATGTTAATACAATATGTTGGGATTAGAATAAAATACAGGGATTTGATCCTCTTTTATGCTTTGATAACTTGAAACTTCAATACCCAGAATGAGGACGAAGGAAGGACAGCTCTTTTTTTTTATACAGGGTTACCTTTATAAACGTATTGAAGTGTTTCTGATTTGTAAAATGCTATTGAAGGAGCTTGATGGAAATGCTTCACACACTTCTAAGGCATATGATCAACTAAAATGAAAGGAATGTGTTTTACAGTGGTAATATTTAAAGGGGATTATTCCCTATTTTTATATCATAATAAAAACATTAATAGTTGTGTAGATTCAGGTTTTTCTTTTAAATTAACAAGGAAGTTTGCGCTTACTTTTTAAGCATTTTGAAATTCATGTTACATTATCCAGCAGGAAACAACCATGGCTGTGAATCTTTTTTTATGTTCTTTTACCTTAATGGATGCTACCCTAACCACATCCTGCAACAACCACTAATACAGCACTAGCTTCCTTCTGACCACATCTCTATCTACAGTAATTCAATGAGTAAATGAGTGTAGAAGGGTGCAGAAGACAGTGCTCTAAAACCAACAGAACAATGGGATTAGGAATGGGATTCAAAGAAAAATGGCATGCAGCCTATCTTTCTAAATGACCTTGTGAATATTTGCCTTCGTGAAACTATCATGCAAGCAGTAAACATTTTAGCATTATGCAGAAAAGCAGTGTATGAATACCAAGTCAAGGCACTATTTTATTATGTTTATGAAAAATTGACCATTAATATTTCTGCTTGCTGAGAAAAGCTTAAGTTAGGTTAAATAAGTAACTAAACTGAACTGTTGGCTCTTAGCGTGTTTGCTTTTCTGATTCACTTGTTGAGTAAATGTAACAACTGGAGTCAATGTGTAGTGTGCCAAGATAGACAACATTGCTAGTGTGTATGCAGAGGCCCTCCGTGCCTATTGCCCCATCCAAGTAAATAACCACCAGTAGTACTACAGTATGTACACAATCAGCTCATACAGTTCTGTATCTTTTTTTGCTGACTATACCAGCAAAAGTTGACAGAGCAGCACAATGATATTTATCTTACCTTGAGTGCCTCAATTCCCTTGTGTATTACTTACCCATCTAGGTAAAGTCTAAGCTTATTAGAATGGATTACATAAGTAATGTATGTGAAATTTATGACATTGCGGTCAAGGGCATGCTGATGCAAAATGTAATAAGGTTCTTGACACTGAAGTCAGTCAGTACACATGTAGATGTCTAAGGTGGCGTTGGTATGTATGTGTTTATGGATTTGTGCAGATGTGTGTATACTTAGATCAGTGTGTTTATGCTTATGGTGAGAACAGTTTCAATTCAATTTTGGAGTGATTTAGTCATTCAGACCCCTCTATATTCAGCCTTCTGACTCTATTAGTACTTCTGCCTCCCAATGTCTCCTTCTCTCTCTCTTGTCGTTTCTCTTTTCATCTGTCATTTTCAGCAGCAAGATTATTTGATCAGTAATTGCCCTGAAGTATGTTGTATCTCCTCAGGGCATCCACATCCATCCAGCAGCAAAATTAAAGGTGTTCTTCAAAGGAGCCTTCTATTTCCATTAATGTCCTCTAGTATGGATTGTAACACCCAGACAATAGCTCTCAACAATAATACACTCCACAGTTGTTTCTGAAGACAGCATACCTGAACTACTGGTTGTGAAATGTTAAAGGGTAAATCGCATAGGGATGAAAAGTGCAGTTGCACTGCTCTCTGTGCACTGCATGCTGCCATTCTGACCACAGCAATAAGCAATGTCAAAGTGGGTGTTTTTACCCTTTGACAAGTGACAGCAAAACACCTCTCTGGATGAGTCTTGTTTAAACATAGAAAATGCAAAAAAAAAGCTGCCAAAGACATACATACATTTAGACTAGTGGTTTTTAAATGTAACTGGCAGGCAGAATATCTCAACATATTTTGTTGAATTGCTACAAAACCCTGTGAAATGTCAAGTCTACCTTATGTAAATTGTTAAAACACAGATGTAGTTGTGAAAGTGTATACTGTTTCTAAGACGGTTTTGATCGTTTGTTTCAAAACCAAAGCCCTGTTGTAACTAGGTATGTTGTTGTAACTGGACATGTTTGGCTGTTCGTGTTGAGTAAGAGGTGTAACACTTAAACAAAAATCCTTTGACTATAATATCAGAGGACTGATACAGCTTAATAGACAAAATATAGCTGATAGGTAAGTTGAAACTAAATATATCATACCTCATCCAACTAGGTATAGGGCAGCTGCAGCACTTTCATCACTCTGATTTCCCATATGATTCCCGGTATGATTTTTACATGAATCTAATAAAAGCTGGGCTAGGTCATGGTGACAATGTTGCCTTTACTGCAGGTTTTGGAGATAAATTGTATGTTCTTCTTTACTTTACTTTACTTTACTTGGCAGACGCTTTTATCCAAAGCGACTTACAAGGAGAAGACATAAGCAATTACC
>JAUMHL010000004.1:8993294-9016476 GCA_032362345.1 Sandelia bainsii
GGTGGCAAAGTCTTCAGGTGAGAGAGAAGTAGAGGGGGGAGGTGGGGGAGGGTTCAAGAGGCGGTTAAAGGTAGAAAGCAGTTTACGAGTGTCTGTGCAGTTACTTACCTTGTCGAGGAAGTATGTAATTTTAGCTGTGCTGACAGCAGCAGAGAAAGATGTTAAGAGACATTTATACTTACTAAGGTCAACCGGGCACTTGGATTTCTTCCATCTCCTCTCAGCTGCTCTAAGATGAGTCCCAAACCACATCCGTGATCCACGGAGATCACGGAGATGTTGTATAAAAGAAAAGTACATTCCAGGAAATACAGAAGGTCTGCTACACACTGTTAAGTCAATTGCAGGGTTAAAATGGAATTTACCATATAAGTGTAAAGGCCATGACACACCGGTCACCTGCTGGGCCGTCAGTTTATGTATGTTGTGCTAGTTTTTGGAATATGTCTGCACCACTAGCACTACTCAGTGCCCCCCATTGGTGGCATTTCTGCTGATTCAGCACTATAATTGGCTGATCAGTTTAGCGAATAAATGCACAAGAAGATAAATGGACACCGGTGCCATTTACAACTTATCAGACGAATTATCGATTAGAAGTAGCTATGAAATTCCTGTGGTGAGTAAGAGTAGTGTAAAAACAGTAAGCAAGTGCTGCCAAGTGCTTCTTTGTTCACTGTTTGTATAGGTGCAGTCTTAGACCGTCTTCTACTTTTCCTTTTTGAATGTTGAATACAGACTGCCACCACCTGCTGGTGTAGAGTTTCCTTGTGCCACTTTTTGGCCCAGACAAAGGCAATGTGAGGCAACGCAACAGTTGGTCTCAGTTGCCTGTAGTTCTTTGATGTTGGCTGTGTGATGTGTCACGGTACTTTTAAATGGTATGCATTACCTCTTTGATGGTACCACTGGGGCTTCTAAAGTGTCATTGTAAGTTTTACACATCATCATTGCACTGATTTCTGTACCAGTCCAATCATTCAAACATGTATGCACTGCACAAGGAAATATATAATTATAAAAATAAATATAATTTTCCACTAACAAATACACAAATATATGTGCAGACATTTCTTTTTTGCAGACAATTTCTGTATTTCTTTGTGCTCTATAATCACAAGCATCTCACTAAGTTATTTGTTTCATGGTGACTAAGTTATACATTTATCTGCTTTCATCTTGACAGTGTGACCAACCAGCAGGTAAATAGCATGAGTTAGCTATTGCTATTGCCAGTAAGCTGAAATAGCAACAGCTAACTGGACTATCTTTGGAACAACTGACATTGCACAAACAACTGGATATTGTATTGTTAGTAGAATGTTACAAAATTAACTGATGATAAAGTTAAGACATTGATAAATGTGGCAAAGTCCTTGTAGATTTAATAAAACCACCTCTATGTAACAAGAGATTGTAGATTATGTATTGAGATTTAATAAAAGTACAGTTTATTTAGCCATGATAATGTGAAAGTTCATGTTACTGTATTATTATTAGTCAATCTTTCCTATCTCATATAGTTATACTCTCTACAAAGGCCTAAGGAGTAATAAATTGCGGCCTGCACCTTTCCATCTATCATCATAACTAACCTCATAAGGACCTGTGAACCTCCTTAGCTGCCTTTGTTTTCTTCATTTGAGGTGATGTCTCCCTGGCTCTGTGGTCTCGGGTGATTGTCATTTGAAATGTTTCACATTTCTGGCTCTTAATTTAGAACAAAGGGATTTGAAAAACAAGAACAAAGGAAAGAGAGATGGAGGACACAATGATGACATAATAGTGACACATTTTATTGGTAATTTATTATTGGTGTTTTTCCAGGATGATACTATCCCCATATGCAGTATTAGGTTTTGTGTCTGTGTAGAAATCTGGATGGGATATAACAGGAGTGGGAGAGCACAGTTAGATAATTGTTGTCATCAAATCGCCATTTCCAATCACAGGTGATTAACTCTAAATTAGGCGGACAACATGTTCTAATCAGTCAACCATAACTTTTGGCATCACAGAACTAACCCACTCAATCCATGCACTCAGGGCCATACATACAGAACATAAGTACATTCTATCTGCACTTGCAATCTGCCAAAAATAAGCATCACAATGCACACTTGAGTGGTAAGATTTGTTCAAAATGTAATACAAAAATACAATTTCTCAGCAACAAAGTAACACAGTTCTGAAACATATGAAGTATTGGATATGCATATTTTACTCTTGAAATCATAACAAGCATGCAGAATTAATGTTATTACAGCCCTTAAATGGACTACTAAGATATATTTCAAAAGATAGTGATATAGAAGTGCACATAAAAGGAAATATGGCTTAAAAATGAATAAATCATTGAGCCACCACATCAGAAACCAGTCCAAACACATAGCATAACAGATGGATGGCATTGATATGGCTGCCATCTCGTTAGAAAGTAACAGCAGTACGCTGTAAATGTAGAAGAAGTGCAGTTGCCATAGCACAATTCACTTTGGTTCAAATTTAGTGACCACAACTCCCCATCCCAGATTCAGCACAGCTCCTCCTCTTCCTCATTTTTTCTTACCTTACCTTTGCTATCATTAAGTATTTCACCTCAATCACAATATTCTATATCTACACCTATAAAAACCTTTATCCTATGTCTACAAAGTAATAAATAAATGTTAGATAATCCAGTGGAGTGTGTAATCGGTCAGATATATTTCTCCCTGTTAATTGCTTAATCTTCCCTCAAATGCATTTGCATCAAGGAAAGAGCTACACTTTGCTGATTACTTGCAAGGTGTGTCTCAGATTACAGGCAAAATCTTCTTCCAGGCTGGTGCACCGCATTTGAAATAAGGTGAAAAAGACTTAATAAACTTGTCCCTCTGCAGCCTCCAGGCCTGCACCCATACTGTATGACTATGCATGTACTGAATGTCTTCTGACTGTGCAAGTAGACTACTTAGTTAAACCCCATTCAAACAAACAGGTAAATCAAAGCAGAACTTAAGATGTATAGACTTGATAATAAGATGCACTAATAACTTGTTTACAGTACTATATGATCAAATGTTGCTAAAATTAACTCAAAAACATTTATGCTCCACATACCACATAATACTCATTTTAAATTAGGCAGACAGGGGAAAATGCTACACATTTTATTCCAGTGTAGAGAACTGAACTTGCAAATGTATTGATGTAATGTGTCAAACATGCTTTTTACTCTGATTGGCTGTTAACAATGGTGGGCTTCACCTTTCATCCAGAAGTGGAACTTCTTGAGGCAGGCCTGGATCATGAAGGATAGGAACTAAACTAGCTAAATTATGTTTGCTAAACACAATTATTAAAGTGACTTTGCTCATAGTGACACTCATCGAGTACTTATATTTTTTAATTTTTAATAGTAAGTCCATAATAATAATGTATATTATAATTATTAAAATACCATCCAATGTAATAAACACAGAGTTAATATTAACTTATTTTGTTTGATAAACAATTTTGTTTAATGTTGATGCACAGTAATATGTCCAATTACTAGTAGTTGTTTGGGGTGTCAAAGGTGTACATAACATGACAGAATGCAAGTGTAGCATTAAGCTCTGTCACTACCATTTGATTCCAGACTTGCTTTGCTAGCAGTTCATTCAGAAACACAGGTAATTTAGGTATTGATTGGCTTTCTGTTTGGTCTTTATGATAAAACACCCCCCATCCACCCACCTAATCAAAGGATGTCTGCACTATCACATTAGATGTTTCTTTTTCTGTCACCAAGTACAAGCTGAGCATAACTTCAGTAGCCAGCAGACACAGTCCTGCTACTGGTGCTCCTGGCTACAGCCTGCTGCCATTTCTCCTCTCCAATTAATCAGAGGTGTAGTCAGACATTTTTAGCTGCAAATCAGAGTTTACTATGTAATTTATTTCCCTTGCATATGTAAGAGAATAAATCTCAAGATGGAGAACTAACTATTGTCAGCCTAACCTCTAACAGGCTGTTAATGAAAATGCCAATTCCTGCCTGTGGCAAACAAAAAAGAAGAAAGAAATAAGTTATTCAGATTTTGTCCTTGCTTCTTTAACATGTGACTGGTAACATGTGTCCTGACTGCAGATGTGCAAGAAGACTTCTATTAAGCACTCAGGAAGAATTAAATATAACTAGGTTAAACGTGTATATACAGGGTAGCAGTGACAAACGGAGGTGTATGTATTTGTCTATATGTGTGTGTATAGGTGTGCGTGTCTCTGTGTTTGTAACATAGACACTTGTTTGTTTGCGTGGAAGTATGAAAACAAAGGAACCTCCAAAGAAAAACAGCAGCATCAGTAATTTCAACAAAATGCTCCAAAATGACACATTCAATTCACAAGGCCATCTAGTGCTCATAGCTATTATGACTCTGTACTGTCAATGGAAAATGAAGAAGTAGTGCCAAGTAATTACAGAGCCACTAAGTCAATCAACAAAATGTAGGACCTCAGTCATTATTATTGCAGTTACAATGAGAAAGTGCATCAAATCTTAAAAACATATATACTATAATCTTTCCATGAAAAAGCTAGAAATGAATTTGACCTTGATGGCATCACATGCAATGCATATGTGTTGTTCTACAAGGCAGGGCCAAATGATATATGTTGTTGTTTAATTTGGATGATTATTGAAACAAAGACACTCTTAGCATGGGTTACTATTGTTATTTTTAGATTTTATTTGTCACAGATTTTCTGAAATATTCTGTTTGGGACAGAAAGCAATAAAAGTGCTTTAATCAAATGGTGAGAATACATTTCTAATATGGATGCAACAGTTATCCTGTAATATCTGTCCTCTTCATTCATGTTTTATTCAAAATGGCTGTTTGAATGTTATTTCTTTGCGTCCACATTTTAAACTGGAGCTATTTCAAGTCCTCTTGCGTGAAATAGCCACAAGCTAATAAAAACATTCTGTTGCTTCTCTGTAACTGAATCCTAGTGGCGCATCACTTCATGAGTGACTCTTAAGCCTATAAAGTCATTCAATAAATTATTAAACACTAGGTGATAAAATGTGAATGGTGTGGCCATAACAAATTTTTCCAGTGGCATGCCTCGATATAGGCCAAAAGAGAGTGGTCAGTAGCATTTATTTTGGCAACAGTCCTAATAGCAAAGTTGGTAAAGTGAGTCAAGGTTTTACAAATACATTTGCAATGTATCTTAATTTACCACACATGATGCTGTAAAGCATTTCTGTCTTTATGAAGCCGGTAGAATTGCTCCCATTAAATAAACCATTACTTAATGCTATTCGAGTGTAGTACTAATGTAGTAGTACTGGAGATGACAAATTAAGTGTAAACTACATAGCAGTGAAGGTGACAGTTTAATTTTCTTTCTTGTGTTTATGATAAATGGCCAATGCCGATGAAACTACCATAATTTGTCACAGAAATAAGGAGATGTATTGGCGTGATTGTTTTAATAATTTTATTTTTACTGTGATATTCATTATTAAGATAATTGCTTCTGTAGATACTAAGTTGTAACAGCAAATAAACTCTAAAGTTCCATATTATATGAAAAATGATGTTGCCTTTTAAAAAATATAATCTACACAGATTTTATTTCATCTAGGCATTGAGATAACTGTTGTTTGGCAACCACATTACTGTACAGTACAGGTGAAACTGTGTGGTTTTAAATTTAATGGCTAACCAGAGAGGCAGCAGGACCAGAAGCCAGAAAAGTAAAAACTGACCCCAGTTGCATGATTGACACACTCCTGTACTAAAACAAAGCTGCTGTGCTGCTGTGTGAATGTCTCTTGCTAATTCTGTGGTGGGAGCTGACCAATCAACTGAGGAGAACTGAGCAGTGATGTTGTTCAGAGACACAAAAATATCTTACAGAGCATGATAGAAGACTTGCAGAGAGCAAAACAGACACCAATATCACTATTTTCCCATTTCAGTCCTGACTAATGCTATTTTTCAGAGCTCTGTGGTAAGCCATTGCATATACATTACAGTAACTGTATAGTAATAGTAGTATTGTGCTTTTATAGAATTAACATATATTTATCAGGTCCTTAAATAAAAAATAAAAAAGCTTATGTACATTAATATCCTGGGATAAAAATCTCTAGTAGAAACATGCAACACCATCCGGTTTAAAGATAAAGATTGTTAAGTTTGGGACCTTTTTAAGGAAAATAACCTAGCTCATAGTACCAGTTTCACTGTAAATGTGCTCTGGGTTTGGAATATTAAATAGCAACTGCTTTTCTATTTGATACATATCTAATGACAGTGTGGGCTGGGTCACTTACAGTATATGGTAATGTATTCACCTACTGAAGGCAAATATCTGCCACTGTGCCCCTTCTTGTTCTCTCTGTCACAGGAGAATGCAGCTGTCATGAGGGATTTTCCCCTGACCCTGTCCATAAACACCTCTGTGTTCGCAGTGACTGGGGTCGCAACGAAGGGTAAGTACTGGCTGCTCTTTCCACTCACATCTAAAACCTCACTTGTACTTAAATGACCTTGTGGCTGGTTCACAGTCTCTACTCCCAACTGCATTAAAGCATGATATTACCTTTGCATGGAATAAAGGTGAAT
Source organism: Sandelia bainsii (assembly GCA_032362345.1). NCBI lineage: Eukaryota > Metazoa > Chordata > Actinopteri > Anabantiformes > Anabantidae > Sandelia > Sandelia bainsii. Next base: position 8,999,903 of record JAUMHL010000004.1, read on the forward strand.
TGTTCTCTGTGATGGATTAGCTATCTGGAGCGAGTTTCAACTCTCTGCAAGTTGATTAAGAGAGTATTAAAATGAATGGAAACCAAGCCAGAAAATTGTACTGTATGCTTTTAAAAATGGTCACAGTAATGTAAAATATAAGCAATTTGTGGTTAATGGACTAAAGTATGCAAATGTTTCTGTTCGGTCTTTTAACTTGAGTAAGTAGACTTTGAAGAGGAAATCAGAAGGGCAGATTGAAGGAGGAAGAGGTAGGAGTGAAGTTCTAATGTGCGATGAAACAAAAGCAACAGCAAGGGAGAGTAGAGATTGAAATCAGCTTGCTTTCTGACTCTGACTTTGTTTGACAATTAACTGGCTTACCCAATCAATGGTTCATTTAAAAGGTCACATTGTTATTCAGCTCCACCTGTTGTCCACTGTATTCACTCCAGTCACAAATCAAATTTCCATTCACAGTTTTGTAAGAGTACAGCACTATCTGTAGAAGCTGACAGAGGGTAATCTTTTTTAACCAACGCATAGAAGTATGTTGTCTTTCATTTAGGTTTAGCACATATCGTTATATATAGTACACTCAGGAAGATTTAAAGTGCAAAACTGAAACACCTTTATGGTTATATGCACAATTAATCATCCTGTGTTCCACACTTCTCTGAATAAATAAACAAAACTCAAACTCTTTATAATATTGCACTTTTTGATTTGGTTTTCTCTGTTCTGTCAAGTCCTTGGCCATACGCTAACTTGGAGAAGGGCTATGACCTAGTTACAGGAGAGCAGGCCCCAGAGCGGATCTTCAGGTGAGTCCTTCACTTTTGGTACGTCTCCTGAGAGCATGACTTCCTCTAGCCATCTGTGACTCACTGTGGGGATGAATGCAGTATTCTTGGCATTTGTTTGTGTGTGTGTGCGCATATGTGTAACGGAACATGCAGATGAGCATCTTGCAGATACACGCAGACACAGTTGGATGGACACACAAATGCTCCTTGTATTGAGGTGAAGTTTTACCCATGGGCCCTCATGTGGAAAAACAGCCAAAGGGGCAGTCCTGCACAGACTTCTTCCAAATGCTTTTACTGCCATTTTTGTTACACTTCTCATTCTTGATGGGGTCATTGTGTTTGACATTTTTCAAGAAGTGCAAGGCACAAAGGACTCATTCAATATCACCCAGCTGTTCTATTTTTAAAAGTGTTTCATAATGTAGTCCTATTGTTTATGCTATTTAAAATTTTGTTTTGTGTTTTTCATTTATCTTTCCTGGAGTTTTTCTTTTTTTGTCCTCTTTAAATAGGCCAGGTTGAGCTGACATAGCTCATTACAAACATATTCAGATAAATGTTTTTTATACAGTCAAATCTCTCAGTCATTTTGATAAGGTAAGGCTTTGTGGAGTGCTTTAAATATAAATGAGGGTACAAAACATAGTACTAAACTAAAACATGGCATGTACTGTTATTTTGTGCCTTGTTGGATTTACTGTTATAATAATAATAATAATAATAATAATAATAATAATAATAACAATAGATATTTTATTAATCCCCTTGTGGAAATTCTTGTGGACAGGCAGCCACATTTAAAGCTGGGTTCAGGGTTTAGAGTCTTAACCAGGAGTCAAACCACTAACCCTGGGCTTTGTAGATGACTGTCGCCCCTTACTTAGAAGTACTTACTAAACTGCGTAGTCTTACTAATTGTGGACTTTGGACCTGGACCCTTATTTTTAACTAAAATGTTCTGTTGATGCAGACTTTTTTGTTAGCGAAAGTTGGAAAACAAAAAACAAAGGGAGTAGTTAGTAAATTATTGAACCAATAATCACTATAATGACTATCCATAAACAGTTCAAGCACCCATTCTGTACAATATACACCTTTAAGAAGTTGATGTGGTCACATCTTTATTCAGTTCTATGTACTTGTGTCACTAAAGTGAGTTGGCTTTGATTCTGTGAATTGTTGTGATTTCATGCTCAATACTCCTCCATTACATTTGTAGAATTAGTTCTTTGTAACAATAACCTTGCTCCCCTTCACTCTGACCAAAGTTAGCTATTCAGTATTAGCCCATTCTAAAAAATTAGGTACTCAATCCAAAATCTTTGTTCTGCACAGGAACACATTACATCTTTCAGCTGCTCACTGCCAGTTAAAAGAACTATGTTGGAGATGGGACTCGAATACTGGCATCCACACCCACTCAAGCGTAAGCCACATCCTCTGCTTTGCTGAAGCACCATCAGTCTAGAGTTCTGAAACAGACACACACACACAGTTGCACACATGCATTCAGCCATGTGCACACTGATACAGATAGCAGACAATGTGAGTAAAGATGCAGCAAGTGGAAGGCTTAAGTGTGTTTCCATTGGAAGGTTTTTATATCAGTGCGGTGTTGCAGAAACGACTGCATTGCTCTTCAGCTGGACAGTGTTAGTGTTAGTCCTGTAGCAGTGAAAAGAGGAGCTTAAATGTAACAGGGATTGGCTTCACAGATAGGGAGTGTTATGGAAATAAATTCCGACAGGATGGTCTTTTGAGTGGTTTATTAATGGACGAAGAAGGGAATACTTTGACACTCGACACTGTCGTGAGAGGGTTCAGCAGAATGAACAAAGAACAGTCTGCTACACAGCTGTTTACCAGTGATATGTCTGCTGAGCCTGGGAGCCTACTGTAAGTCAAACACTCTACTGCATCCTGCAGTATCTTACACATGCCTCATTCTCATGACACTACTTAAGAGCTGTTTCCCCATAACAAGAATCCATAAAGACATGGAATATATGAAATATAAGGTAACTACTATAAGGTAAAATAAAATGATAACTGAAAATATGAAACTTGTTTGTGATCATAATATAATCACATAAGTAGCATAAGTATACACAACGTAAGTCAAAACCTGTCACTGCCTCACGACAATCCAGGAACTGTTGATGATGACGTGTGATAATATTGGTCACGTTATTTGCATCTCATGGCATGAAAGTACAACATTCTTGTCCTATAATTTGACAGAGCCAACCTTCAGCTGAAAGGAGGTAGTTTTACCCCATTCTGTCCCTAAGTTCCATGTTTGCAACCCGTTTCTCCACCACTGTAAGACGTTCAAATCTATCTTTGGTGAATGCAGTCAAATTTTGCAGTGTCATAGCTATTTGAGTATTATGCATTGTGCCCCACCACAGAAATACACCCCCCCAAAAATGTATTCTCACCTGAGACTTTTGTAATTGTGTCATGCCTCTTAAATTGGCCTGGAGTGTAATAATGGTAATTGTAATTGTGGTGGGTTATAGTTAGAAGGACCCGGGCTGCCGGAAAAGATTTAACCATATGAAGTTTCACACCACCCCTTGGGTAATGTTTGGTAGAGAATATTACCACATTGCCATGCATGTTTCTGCAAAGGTCCACAGCCTTCTGGGATTGGCAAATGATATTGCACCACATCATCACAGTTGCTCATGTTATTCTTACAAAGCACCATGATATTAGAATAAGCTGAGAATGAAATGTTAAGTGAATTTGGGTTTCTTCACGTAGTTAGTTCACAAGTGGCATTGGTTGTTTTGAACACATGTTGCACCCTCTGTAGAAAACCAGTGCTGCTTTCAGCATGATTTCATGTATGACATATTTTGAATTCAGCCATGTAATACTACAGGACTTCACAAGAATTAACAGTATTTCATGCATGTGTTCATGCAAGAACACTACATTGATTAATGCTGCAACTAAAGTATATGAATCATAATGACTTCTGAGTATGTCTTGTTCACAGTAACAGTGGTGCACAAGTATTCTGTTGAATTCCAAGTACTGTAATCATCATTAGCTAAACATTACTTTATCATGACATCTTTGTGTTTGTGGTCCTTCTGGTAAAGTTGTGTCATGCTCATCCTTACTGATACTTGGTAAATAACTTACTTTGTTAACAATACAAACTGCTGTGAAAAATTATTTGCTTCCTTCCTGATTTTTCTTTTTTTTTGCATATTTGTCACACTTAGATGATTCAGATCATCAAACAAAATTTAATATTACACAAAGATAACTTAAATACAGTAAATACAAAATGCGGTTTTTAAATGATGATTTCATTTATTAAGAGACAAAGCTGTCCAAACCTGCCTGGCCCTATGTGAAAAGTAATAGCCCCCTAAACCTAATACGTGGTTGTGGCACACTTGGCAGTAAAAAACAGCAGTCAAGCATTTGTGATAACTGGCAAAGAGTCTTTCACATTGCTGTGGAGGAATTTTGGCCGACTCTTCTTTGCAGAATTGTTTTAATTGAAGTTGAAGTTGTTGCCGCCAAGGGTGGCAACCAGTTATTAGTTGTTATTATTATTAGTTAATAATTTAAGTGTGACAAATATACAAAAAAACATGATGGAGTCATGATAAAGTTATGCTTAGTTAATCATGATTACAGCTCTTGGAATCAATAGTTCAATCCAACACAGTTTCCATATATCTTGTGTGTTTCCATAAAATGTTTTTGCCTTTTCTACAAATGTGGCACAAAAATTTACTTTGTTGGCTTTGAATTATAATTGCATTTTACATTTGTAAACACTTTGATTGAGATATTGAATCTTATATTATACAATTTAGATACCTACACATACATACCTAAACTGATGAAATCCACAAAAAAACATTTAATTTGCACATGTCACCACTTTATTAGTTGAGGCACAGCATGACGACGTCATGATTACAGTTTTTGGAAAGCAACAGAAACCTTGTGTACCAATGTGACTATGAAGAAGACATGGACATCATTAACTCAGAAGTCATGAAGAGTCATATACCTCAGTTGTAGCATTAATTATTGTATTGTTCTTGTATTAACACATGCATTCTTGTGAAGTCCTGACAGTTCATGTAGTATTACATGCACAATATCATTATTTTGCATACATGAATTCATGATGATTTGTGTACCCTTACCACAAAGTGTTACTAATTTACTTTGAATCAGATTGTGAGGGGTCACAACAAGTGTACTACATTCAGATTATTTGTTTCTAGTCAATGAACTGGCAGTGTTTTGTACAATTTGAATATTTTTAATGCTGAGTCTTGGCAGTCACGAAAACACGTCGTTCCACTTATCACATCTTGTGATGTACAAAAAGAATGTTTGACAGGTTGGATATCAGTAATATTTAAAAGTGGATACATTTACATGCTGTTACGGTGAGAAAGTGCTTTTTTGTGAAATGTTTTATGTAGTGTATGATTTGTTCATGTGTATGATTTCTAGGCATGTGTGGTCATGTTACCCACCTTCTCAGATACATTAAAAACACATAACACAGTGCATGCACAGCCTTGTTGCTATCTGTGAGCCCTTACCAGGTGTTGTTTTTTCCCAAATGACAAGTCTAGGTCCCCTGCAGGGTGTCCTCCTGAGGATAATAATCTTCACTCAAGAGAAACATCCTTGGCAAAAAAGCATTGTGCTGTGTCAAAAGAAAATAAATAGTAAACCAAAATATTATTTTTTAATTAATTATGTTGGCTTCATCACAACAGACCTTCTTCTATAGTGTTCCTCCAAATTCAATTCTGTTTCCAACAGTGGCATGCAAATTTTCAATTAGGTGCCACACAAGATTGACATCAAAAGCCAGCAATTATTTATTTGAACACATTTATTTGACTGCAACTATATAACTAGAAGAGCATTCTAAAAATGAATTCTTTCCTTGTAAGTTTTATGATTCAGAACTTTTTTTATACATTACTTTACTTTTTAATTTAGAATATCATGAAATATGTAAAATTGCAAGAGATGTCTCGTGGATAACACGAAATATGGACTCTCTGTAACTCATGTCCATGACTCTGCACATTCTCATTACTTTAAATGCAAGTGATTAACTCATAGTGATACATTAGTATTGTCATCGTACTCTATGAATTACACTACACTAAAAGTACATATAAAAAAGCTACACTGTGCCACAGTGTTTCTTCCTGGCCCCATTTGCACCACACTTTGCAGTGTGCCTATTCTTGCAATAATTTCTTTGTACTGTATGCTTAATTTTTTACATACTTTGCAGTATATGCTTGTGTGGAATAATGAAATGTGACACTAGTTTGATTGACATTTATGTCTTGTGGTTGTGCCAACACAGATCATTCTACAGTCTGGGCCAAGGGTTGTGGCTGCCAGTCAGCAAAAGCTTTGTGGTGCCACCAATGGAACTGTCAATCAACCCCATTGCCAGCTGTAAGACAGACGTGTTGGTTACTGAGGATCCAGGGGAGGTCAGGTGAGTCGGACTCCCCTTGAACCCCACGCTTCTGAAATTGTGCATAGCAGTTTCTTTGTTATGGTTTCAATGTTTAGCCCCTTAAATAATGCAATGAAAGGTCTCACAAATATGGTCAAATAAGTGTTTATGGAATTGTAAACTGATTTGATAGACTCAGTGGCACAGGGATATGTTTTGAAGCTTCTTCGTGTCAGAAAGTGTACAAACCCAAAACAAGGCTTATTTCAGTTTAGAGCTGTTTCCATGACTGTCTCCTTACTTCTGCTAAGCATAACTGATGGAGTCACTATACAGCAATGTACTTCTTGCTGAGGGCAAGTGTAATTTGGTTAATTTTGCAGTAAAATACAGGTAAGCTGAGCTTTTAATATGAATTTATTATAAATGCATGGGAAAATAATTACATAATAACATCAAATATAAATGTTTTACTTAAAATTATGCATAAACTGTTCAAATACAATAAAATACTCATTAAAGGAGTCAGGAAGTGTTTTTTTCTGTTGGGAAGAAAAATTTACTTTACCTTTCCTAAAGATGAAACTCTGAAACAACTACAGTTACAGGCCAGCAAGAGACTTAATTGATGCTAGGTTGATGCTGAAGGACTGTGCTGATCCAGCTATACCGGGGGGGTATAGGAATTCCGGGAGGGACTGGTAAGGTAAAATATGTACCTGAGATATTGTTTTGTATCAGATATTGCATTACATGGCTCATGAATTATGTTATAATGCCAACAGTTGGGCCATGTGTTACTCAACAATGCAGCACACATAATTTATGAAACTAAAGCAACAAAAATGACATAGTAGACCTACAGCTGTGCTCCAATCAACCAGAGAATAAATTTTATTGCTATCAGTAACACATTTTTTTGTGAAGGAGAGCTTTGTGTGTGTAAGATATAACACAAATGCATTGCCATTTCAAGCCATAATAAATTAGCAACTATGGTGTTTTTATAAATGTGTTTACATCCTTCACCATCAGATTCCAGTTTGAACATATATGGCTGGATTTTAGAAGCTGACATTTTTTATGAAAACAATATATTACTGTGGTGTTATACTGCTACAGTTTATTGAGGTGGCATGTGGAGCTGGAAAAAGGGTGGCTACTGTATTCTGGCCAATCAGAACAGAGGGGGATGGGAGGAAGGGGACTTTCAAGACACAGGACTTCAAACAAGCCATTTTGCATAAAGAGGCATTATAAAAAATTTTTTTTTTTTTACTTGAAAATCTTATAACCTTATTATATGGTAGTATCAATGAAGCCCCTGATGAAATATAAACCCTAAATTCAGCACAATATGGCCAATTTAACCAGTTCATTACATCTTCAGACATTAAAGCATCATTACAAAAACCTTGGCTTTGCACAGGCAGATCTGAATAAACAAAATCTAGGAAAGTAGCGTCAACAAAATGATGGATTTGGCAATCCACAGTGCAATTACATACTGGTAACATTAAACTTCTTCATCTATCCAGCCACTAAGCACTGGCATGGATCAGTACAGCTGAACTTCACAAAGCACATCAGAGTGTCATCTGCAGATCAAAACAGTCACCCATCTATGCAATCTAACTGACATCAGCCTGGAAAGTTACATTTCATTTGAAAACCAAATTCTCTGCCATTGCTGCATAAATTTTTTTGCCTATGTTACTTAATCTGCAGGAAATAATAGCAATGTGATATAGTTGTTGAATTACTACAATTTATATACAAAATCTGTTTACGCTACTATTTAAAAGTAGTCATTGGCATAATTTTAGGCTATCACCCTTTTTATGAAAGTTCATCTGAAAGATTAATTAACAAAAGGTCAGAGGTCTGCAACAAAGCCTTGCTGATGTTGTATTATATCTTATTGAAGAGAATTAATACATTTTTCTCTCAATATTCTCTTTAACAATTTTTACTTCCTCAGCATACATAAAAACGGACTAGCTCACACCCAAACACTTAGGAGCTTTTGCACACCCACACAAGCAAGAATGTGTTGTCTCATAGTCCGTCAGATAGCTACCTACTGCACTGAAAATCTATTAAAACATTTAGTTCAGAAAATGCTCTCTTTACCTCATGGGTACATGTATCAGAATGTTCTCTGCATTCAGTGCATTGATAGTAAATCTGTACTGAATTATTGTGTCTGCTGAACAACAGATACATTGTTTGTGCAAATTGTATCCACTACTGCAAAAAATAAAAATACAATTAAAAATAATAATCATAAAAAAAATAAAAAATAAAAACCTTTTCCCAGGCTTTACGATATTGTCTCAGAAGCACAGACCACAGAAGTTTTATTCCTACATAATTGGGATTTCAGCACACCCCTCAATTAATTAGTCAAGGTTTCTCATTTATTTTGAAATACCATCAGTGATGATAAACATTTAGAGCAACAATACCTTATGGCTACAAATAGCTACATAGCTTTCTGCAACATGTTGATCTGATCAGATTCAATGCTGGTACAACTCAAATCATGAAAGGCTACATTTTTCCATTTACCTCTTTAGCACATTTTCTTTTTGTCTTTATTTTTCCTGACCGTCACTTAAGTGCCACTATCAATGCATAATATGTAAATAGACCTTGCTGGGTTACATCACAACTGCAGGAGCACACTGACCATTTGAGTAATTTTTTTATATTGTCGTACACCAACTGATTTCAGTGAGGTGTGGGAGTGCCTGTGTCGAGCATGTGGGAGGCACGTCGTGACACAGTGGAGATCACATTAATTACCACTCACACATTACCAGGACTTTATACTTGGAGGCTCACAGGATAAAGTCTGGGGGAATCTCCAGACTTGGACATTTATATTCTCATATGCAGCTCATTTGGGTAATGTCTAGATACAGTATGTTCAGTGCATGTCTGAAGAGTTAATTATGTGGAATATTTTATTTAGTATTTTTAACTAATCTTTAACAAGTGAGATATTATGTCTGATATTTTATTGCAATGTGACAAAATGCATGTTAACTATTGTAATAAAAGCAAAACAATCTATTGTTGTCTTCTAATGTAACTTGAACTACTTAAGAATGTGTCTTAAACAACATCACACCAGAAATAAAATCTTAGAAAACATGAAGGAGGAAATACACTGATTAAAAGCCCATTTCAGTTGGAGTAATAAGTTAATGTTCTGTATTTGGTTAATGATTAGTTCCTGTAACATAGAAGGATCTGTCAGATTGTCATGAATAATGCAGACAACTCATTATCCAAAGCATTTCTGTGGAACACAGTCCCATGGGACCTTATGGAGTTTTAAGCTGATGCACTTTCCCAAACAGTTTATGCAGGCATTGATGTAGTCAGTCATGATAGACATGTTGATGTGGGAAATGGTGAAATGTAATATAGCTGTGACTTTTAAAATGATGCATATCTCCATTTTACCTCTGCCCTTCAGCTGACTGACAAAACCTTATTAAATTTATTCTATATGAAAAAGATAAGTGAGGGTTAGGGTAAGTGTCACCTTAACCAACCTTAGCTTTTAAATTAAGATATTTTGTCTTTTGATATCACCATCGCCAAGCTTTTTTTCAAAATCATTTTAAATAAGCTGCATTTAAAATTACATTTCAGCATGTTTTGATTTTTCATTAGTATTTCTTTGGCATTAGTAAGAGAAAAAATGTCTATTTAATCACATACAATTTCATATTTCTTAATTTTCTGTCATTCTATCTGGCCATATAGATTAGTTCAGTTCTATTCGCCCTGGGGAATTGATGAATTGTATGTATCTGTGGTGTTCAAAGCATTGAAAATTTACTTTTAGTTGGCCTTGTTTTGTATGCTTTCATTGAGAACTACTTTCTTCTAGATTTTTTGGTTTTCTTTATGGTTTTTCTTTTTCTTTTTTTCTGTAGCTATTGGTGCAAAACATTCATATAAAGAATGAATTTATATTTGTTTTGTATGGTTACAGATGTTAGGCCAGGAGGGGCAGTTCTGCCCTAGATAAGCAAACAGCCAGCCTTTACCAAAGATAATCTTGTGTATTTCAAGTTACTCTTTTATTTCCTGAGAGAAAATTAATTATTGTTTTGGATACACTGAAAATATAGTCGGTTTTGGGGATGTTCATTCACTGTCACTCTGCTTAGCCAATGCATAAAGATTTTCACAGGGAAACCCAAACAATGTATGTGGAGATTTTATCTGGTGAATGTCCATACTATACTGTAAGGCAAGTTTAAACACAGCAAACATAAAAGGTATAAAATGGCTCAAAGCAATAAAAACTGAGCTTCTTCTTGTGCAATATTCAGCTCTTAGCTTTGGTTCATTATTGCCGATACCAAAAGGATTACTTAAGAATTTAGAATATTTAGTACATGCTGTATATTCCACATTTGAAATTAGGCTGATAACTGAGTTATTCATAAATCAATGTATTTGTCTCTGTCTACTTCCACAAGTGGTGAATGCAGGGAATACAATAAAGGCGAGCAGCTCCAGAATTTGCTTCTAGTAGAGACTTGCACAGTTTAAAGTAGTAGTAGGATCTTGTTTAATGTAGAAATTCACAAACTTTATAGGGGTCTCATTCACCAGCAAAACCCTGTACAGAATGCAAAATGATATATGTTTTGCTTTGTTCAGTGTTTAGTCTGGTAAAAAATAAAAAAAATCAAGAACTGTGTTGGAATTCAGGCTATTGTCCCGATAGTGGTGAAAAACAAGTACCCATTGTACATACTGTACCTGTAAGCCAATAATATAATACCAAATCCAAAGTGTTGTGTTAAACACTTCATAAATAGCACAATATGCAGTGATTCATTTGCTATATACTGTGCTCAAGGACTGACAGTTTTGTCAATAAGGAACTGTTAATAACCCTGAGTCATGGGTGATTAATGACCTCACTCACTGTGATCAAGTGAACCATCAAAATGTGCCATTGCCAATAGTCCAATGCAACTGCATGAAGCTGACACTAGGAAAAATGTAAATACATAAATCCTGTCAAAAATGTTTTACAACTCTACATTCAAACCCATGAACTGATCATAGTCTTTATTTGATCACTTTAGTCTATCTGCTTTTTTCACCCACTAGATTTTTCCTTAGTGATTACAGCAAGCTTAAAGAAAATGCACTCTATTCAATGACGAAAATGCTTGATGAGAGTCAGCATATTTGTGGGGAGCTGAAACAAGAGCATTAATCAAGTGCAGGGGTAGACCAATAACGGGCTCTGTAATCATGCTGGAGCAGCGCTCTAACTTTGGGCAGTGTCGCCTGGTCATTCATCATCTGGGAAAGCAAGAGGCAGAGAGGGAGATTAATAACAAGTAAATTAGTCAGTGTTTAGATGTAACCAATGTTACAGAGTCACAGTGCCAAAATAGATGGCTAATGACATTTTCAGGGTCCTTGTCTGTTGTTGATTTTGGCATCAGTACATATTGCATAGTGTAATGTATGGTATGGGATTTCTTCACTCATCTATACACCTGTACAGTTTTTGAGCTCCTGTTAATTAAACAGTGAGTGACAAACATTGCTAACTTTTCTCCTTATTGTGTATCATGATTTAATATTTTTCACAACATTAAGGAACTTTCCAATATCCTTACTTAAAGTTTTCTTCAGCATTCTTTTTAACAGTTGTCCTCCCTCTGGACTCACTACAGGCTTTTTGGAATTGATCGTTTTTTCATTTTCCACTCACTTTTCCTTCTACCAGAAGGATAGTCAGTTAGCATGCACCTCACAGCTGAGACTACCGATTACTTTTGTCTGACTCACCTTCCCCACCCCCTTTTTTCTTCTGAATTAAGAAGTCATTTGTCAATGTTTTGGGTGTTTGACAGAATGAACTGATTCGCAGAATGCCATGGGTTGCCTGTCTAATTCAGAAAAATTGACTTGTCAAATAAAAAGAAAAAAAATAAGACATGGGAGACCAAGACAGAGAACAAACTTCTTCTTTCTTTTCTTTTTCTTGTTCCAATGCAGTAACAGTACAATATACCTTTGTGACTGCAAGGCACAACTCAGAGGCAGTTACTACACAAAAGAAATAAGGGATGAAGTCCAAAAAGCAAACAATCTAGCTATCCATTAGCTATACTGCTTATCCTGTTAGGGTTGCTAGGGAAAAAAACAAATAAATAAGTTTCAGTTGTAGTACCAGTTGCACTCTGTCTCATAAGCACTCTGTTTACATCTGCACATTAGTGCTGTGGGATCATAAAGGCCATCTCAAACCAGCTAGTATGGAAATAAAGTGGACAATAAAGCTCCTCAACAGCAGACCCACATCCGTGCTGACTTGTCAGTCTCTACTACTAGTGATGGGAAGTCCGGCTCTTTGCAAAGCTTCGGTTCTTTTTTTGCTCGGCTCCCTTAGAAGAGCCGGCTCTTACAGCTCCCAAATGGCTCTTCATTTAGCATCGCTCGGAGCCTTATATTTTAACCTAATTTAGCAATTATGAATGGTTTGTGTGTTGGTAAGCAATTTTTATCAGTGTTTTCATAAATGCCCTATTTTTTATGCATTTTTTATATATTACAAAAAAAGTACAGTTACTATTTAACATTTTAATCAAACCTTTAACTGAAAAACTGAACACAGAACCACAGCAAAAAAATCAAATAAATAAAGGCCAAAGTCTTAACATTATGACTCTTTATATAAAACTTTACTCTTTGTCTTTACTGCAGGTAGGCATTCAGAAATGTTTGCTCATTTATTCACTTTTTCCCAACGCACTTGCATTTAAGTCTCTCCGTCGCTCCATGTACCTGGCCTGTACCACTACACGGTGTCGGTGTCTGTTTTTTGGGTGATTTGCTGCATCAACGGTGTGTATTGTATTTAAGTGATACGTCAGACTCCAAGTTCTCCGGTGATAGGAAAATTCAATTTTGCAGTGGTTACAAATAACTGTGGTTCTATCAACTCCGCCGTGTGGAAGAGATTTAAATTGAAAATGCCTGTATGTGTATTCAGACCCAGTGAGCAACAGACTTTCATAATCATCAAAATAATAATAATAAAACTGCGTTAACGTTAATAAAATAATTGTTGGTGTTAACTAATTAATGCATTAACGCAATTATAATGCATTAACATGCCCAGCCCTAATTACCCTACCCTCCCCTTGAATGCAGAGTGCCCTCCAAAGATGAGTGTGACTTTATATAGGGTGTCTGGAAGTTGAATCATGGCAACTGGACTTCTTTCTTGTAAGGTTGAAACGTTTCGCTCTGCATCCATGTTTACGCAGCATACTATTATGTTATTTTACATGTAAATGGATGAACAATATATACCTTTTTGTTAAAAAAAATGATTGGTAACAAACCATGCCAATCAACTTTGAACTGCTCCTTCCACACAGCTTAAAAGGCCCTCTGTGATTGTAGTCTCGGTAATCTCTTGGTAATGAAGTGTTCAAAGAGCCGCTGGACCACTGCTGGATGTGTTCTGTGGAATGCATCTTAAAACAACAGACAAAAAGAAAACTGAAATAGTTGTTTTAACAACCTTGTTATTCATCTATTGTTTGTGATGCTTTCTTATTTGAAGCAAATGCACCATTCCTAGGTTCAAATGCTCGATACAAGACAAGTTATTATTGTGCTCTTTTGCTCAATTTTCCTGTTAACAGCAGTCATCGTTTTTTTTAAACATACTTTTCCATAAGCTTAAAATATACTTAAATAATTAAATAATAATAATTCAACCAAATAACAGTCTTTGATTTGTCACAAACAGGTGCTTTTTAGTTTTTAACTGTACTGTAGTTTTAGATAACATCTAAATTCTAGGAAAATTTCTAGGTTAAATTGATAAGGACCATGTACACTGATCAACCCCAACATCATGTGCACCTGTACAATCTAATTCAATCCAATACAGCAGCTCTGCCATGAATTCTACTTTTACAAAGTTATAATTTCTTAGTTTTTAAGTTGAAACTGTTAAAAAGGTGATAATTAAACTATACGTTTGTCAGCGGGTAGTGGAGTCTTACTGGAATGCATTATATTAAGTGGTGGTTCTAATGTTTTGGCTTCCTCATTCATTTAAAATACGGTGGCCAATACATTACAACTGTCTCTTAATATAATAAATGTATAATAGATAGTTTTTGAGATTGCCATTGACATATAAATAGTGATTAATAGAAATCTTACCAGGAGTTGCTGCACTGTTTGAAACCCTAACTATTCAAATTGAAGGTTGAGGGACAGGAATCTGCTAAAATATATGACTGTTGATCATGTATGAATAATAATATTCATACATATTCAATCAATCATTCAGGTAATAAAATATGCAAACATATTTAAGTAAGGTCCATTCATATTTTCATAATGGCACAATTTTGATCATTTTGGCTCTGTACAACACCATAGTGGATTTAAAATGAAACAATCAAGATGTGCTTGAAGTGTCTAAAAGTCATCTAGTCATAGTTAGTTTAAGGTTTTGGTCAAAACATAGTGGTTAAAATGTGTAGTAATTACAGCAGCTGTATGTTATTTGATTGGTTGCAAATAATTTGCAGTCAATGACTGCCTGAACTCTGGAACCTCTTTCAGTTGTTGAAACAACTGGTGAAAATAAAATATGGTGAACAGAGCAAAAATGATGAAAGTTTTTGTCACTGTCCAATTAAAGCAAAGAAACAGTCATCTGCTTTATTGTAGCTATTTCAGATCCTATATGCAGATATCAGTGCTAATACAGACATTCTAAAATGGCTCAGGACATCTCTAAATACAATATACATCAAAAATTAAGTGTACTATTCTTAGTTTGAGTTTTGAAAATCACACATACCATAGCCAATGCTTGCTGGTTGGTTGGTGACATCATCAAATTCACACTTGGGGATGGTGAACCTTTATTTCAAAGAAAGAAGATGCATTTGTTATTAACTAAGACCACCATTTAGTACATACATATGTATAAAAAACCCAACAATACAATTATGAGCACCTACTCAGATTGGCTAGACAAGCCAGAGTGTGTTCATTGCATAAATGAAAAAAAGTGCTTTATAAGTGTTTTATAAGTGTTCCAAATATACACAAACATACAAATAAGTAAGTGCACCATCAGTGATTAGAGTTCCAAAATCCACACCTACCCTGGCCCTTGCTTGCAGTTGGTGTCAGAAGAAAAACAAATGCCGATGCCCCTGCAACTGCAGAGGAATATATGTCCGGAGAAACTTGCAGGCTGGACCACAGCTGTTCACTCGGCTGCCCCAGATGTATATCCCAGTTAGCTGTAGTGGCTACCCATACTAGATGCATTTCCTTCCCTTCTGACTCAGAGATAAGCATGAACAATTATATACCTAAAATCATATTTATTCTCTTACGCTCATTCTCAGTGAAGTTATGATATTACTTTGCACGTATTTTGAAAGTTTGGAGATTGATGTTGAAAACCTGCCCTTATCTTGCTCTGGCAGTAAAGACTCCTCACTCTCATTTTCATCTATCAAGAAACATGACCAGATTCTTTCTGATTCACCTTCACACTAATATGGCATACAGCATAGATATGTTTATTGAGTTACTGGTCACTATAATTATTTCTCCTCTGACATACCGGAGTCCACATATCCAGCTGAGGTTTCCTTCTCCTGGCTAAGAACTGCTCTTCAGAACTTTCCAAGTTAGATGTCATCATGTCTTGCACAGATTTTTTTCTTAGCATCGTTGTAGTTTTCTGAAAATCAAATAAAAAGTGGATAATATATACTAGCTCAATGTGCATTGAATATTATTAGGGTTAAGCTTACATCCCCTTACTTTGAAGTGGCAAAAATAGTCCCAGGATTTTTTCATCCTCAGTGTGTGCAGTGTGATCAGTGTGTTCTAATATTTGATAAATTAATTAAATTTTTAAATTACAATTATTTTTTAATTAATTAAAATATTCTTTAATTTCTGATGAAGGAACAATTCTAATAGCTCAATGGAATTAAATGTCACGTTGATGAAAACAATTCTTGGCTTTAATGTGGTTTTAAACATTTCCATCATATTCTCATTTTTGAGAAGCACTAGTATAACACACAGTGAGTATGAACAGACAGGCTGTAACTTTTTTTTTTTAGCTGTATTCCTCCAAGGCAGCAAAACAAGTAACACAAGTCCAAAAAGTCCAGTTGGCTAAAATAGCAATTTAAGGGCTAACTGCCTTCCACAGACAAGCAATGCTATCACCTAGCTTCGTGGCTAACGAA